>DWKC01000375.1:0-13314 GCA_018249195.1 Racta chiria
GAGTGAGTGCAAAATATGAGGGTAGCACGATAATTAATCATGTTGGAAGGGCTTAAATACAGATGGACGGGCGTTCGGTTTTACGAGCCCTCCGAAGGAATCGCTTAGTCACTGGCGTGGCTGACTAGGATGGGTGACTCATCCTAAATCGCGCCCGCCGATACTTATCCCGTTCGATCTTTTTGTATCGATGCAAGTAGTCGCGCTATGAACGCTTGAACATTGTAAAAAATGGTGCTAATTTAATTTGAATTGTAATTATATAGCCCTCGTTATATGTACAGTATGGTAAAATTACCGTATTTGCAGTTTTACCAAAAAATAAATAACCTTACTCTTTTTCTCCCCGTCTTTCAGACGTCCTCTATCCCATTCTTCGGTCATTCGTCCTGAAGCGGTATGTTATTGATGTGTCGATGGCCGATTAGTGTCTTAATTGAATTCGGTTGCTTCAGCGATTCACTGCTTCCCTTCTTTCTTTGTCTTTCCCGCGATTGCGATTGCGTCTATCACATCCTTTGTGCCGACATGCGTTGCACGCAGGGACGGCTTAACCTATAGTGCAGGATGTGCAATGCACACGGGCGCCGCCGTCTCAGGGGGCGCCGCGGTGCCTTGCGTTGTGAGTTCTATCGGCAGCGAAACAGAAATTCATTATATTTCGCTTCTATTTCGCTGTCCATAAAACTTAAAACACAAGACGAAACGTGAACTATCGCGGTTCGCCGCTTAGTTTCGCAACAGAGATGTGCTGCATAAAAACAATGAGTGTTAGCCGTCACAAGAAGAGAGGCCGTAACTAATACCATACTGAAAGCTATACCTACTTATAAAATACTTTGTTGGAATATGAAAAAACTTTCTTGTTACGACGGCAAAGTTTTATAGCCGCGGAGGGGGGGGGGGGTCTAGGGGACGCTACACGAGCTAGAGCCGCGCCTGGTTGCACGTTGCTGAAACTTTTGGTATTGCTATTTATGGGTGGCGTTGATATCTACGTAGTCGTTTCGTAGTCGATCCCCAACGTCTCATGGACGCATTTTCTAAATGTCAATAACGATATTGCAATAACACGCAAACTAAAGCGTCATTACGCAAGTCTGAGATCGAGACCTAGTTTTTTATTAACAAAAATATATTTTGCACGTCGCTGCGTTCACCGTGAATTGTGTTGACAGTGTTGCCACACACTCAAAGTAATACTATTATTAAATTCCTACACGAAGTAAAGTATTACCTGCATTACTCAGAGGATTAGTTGAAGTGGACTGGCCACATAGTTCGGAGGAGTGACAAACGTTGAAGAAGGTCCTCGAATGGATCACAAGACCCGACCATATAGACTGACGACTTGAAGAAAGCTGAAGGCTCCAGAATGGTCAAGACCGAGCAGGTGATGAAAATTAGGAGAAGTGTGTGTCCTACGATTGACGTTTAAGGGCAGAGAGATGGATAAACGGAACATACACATATTATCTACTTACCTACATACAGTAGGTACTCACTGCCAATATTAAGATAATGAAAATAAATATTTTGCTATTAAAAAAGAAAGGAAGAAGAAACAGGTTTATTTCATCAGCATCATAAAGAAAAATAAATACAAAATACATTTAACAATTCTTGCGCCGACAAGAAAAGAACGTACTCAACAAAATGGCCGTAGCAAGCCAACAGCCGCTGATTATCAGGGCGACCTAACAAGTATTACTTTAATGTGAGATTATTTTTAGGCAGTAGTAATGAACAGGCGGTGGTAATTTAAAATGGTATTATAAATATATTTCTTGCCTTTACGTAATGGTTGTTAAACCGAGCTTTGCTCAAAGCTATCGCTATCTACTGCAAAACATATCTAAATCTAATAAAAACAGAAATAAAAATAGAAATAGTTTTATTTCATAACTTTTGTTTACATTATATGTTACTTTTGGAACATCCTTTTATGTAAAAAAATGAAGTGTCTGACATTTTTTTTTTTTTATTGATTAAGGACTTTGTCGCTAATGTCTGACATTTTGTTACTTAATATATTACACTAAACTAAACCAGTAACCTAAATTAAACTTTTAAAAGTTTGTGCATATCATAAAAGCTAGATACAAGCTTCTACGGACTCAGTAGCAATAAAATTCAACTGCCCATCGGGTGCCGGAGAGAAAGCTATTCAGCTAAATATTTTTGTAGAACAACATTACGAAAATATCTTTGCATAGTTGACTTGTTATCTGTGCAACTTATTGCGTTATTGAACAACTGAGTGGAGGCATGTCGGCCGCAGGCGCAGGTACCATCGATAATAATCTCAGGGTTCTAAATTGAAAGACCATTGTGACATATGCGATAGAAAAAATATTGATTTTGGTAGAAAAACATTGATTTTGGTAGAAAAAAAACATAGATTTTTGGTAGAAAAACATTGACTATGGTAGAAAAAACATAGATTTTGGGTAGAAAAAGCATTGATTTTGGGTGTTCTACTGTTTCTGGGCTTTAACTGTGTGTTAGATTTTGGATAAATAAAACCACGTGTGTTAGAAGTTATACTTGTATAGGGTTAAAACACAAAAACATCAGGAAATTTCGTCCCATGTGCCAATATGTAGTTAGAAATCTGTATTTATTGTGAATTTAAGTGGTTACAACATTTAATAGAATGTGATTAAAAACACCATGTCATTATTGCTGCAAGCAGGTCAGACCCAGCCTACGTGTAATCAAGTCAATCGAAAGACAAAGCACATAATAGCAACACTGTCCACAGACCTTGAAAAGAGACTGGCAACATTATAATTAGGTTAACAGGCAGGTGATGCCTAGTCAATAATTTATAGAAAATTGACATCATTCAAAAGCCAAGGTTGTTGAACCTAACAAAGAATATCAAACAAATGATCTGATATTATAATAGATTTTGGCAAGTTTTCGCTATGCTGATAATTTTTACAAAATAAATAGATAATAATCATTAGACTCGCACATGGCCATCTGACCCCAAAGTAAGCGCTAGCTTGTACTTCGCTGATTAGACCACTGATAAACGTACATATATATTTTTTAAATACATATTTAAATATGTTTTACACTCAAACACACCTATATATTTTTAAATACATATAAATACACACACAACACAAATATAAATACAATACTTATATAGATATTTTGTAACACCCAACACACAGAAAAGTCGAATATGGATTGCTACACTTTGAAATTACGTTTTTTATGGATTCATCCATTACTTGCCTACAACTGAGCAAGGGTCTCTGCTTACTGACTACAGAGGCCTTTTTTTGTCGTGGGGGAAATCTCTTAAGATACCCGATATGGCTTATGTGGGATTTGTACGCACTAAACCCCTCGTGAATCACCCGACGCATATGGGAAGGCCTCGGGTTCTATGTGAACGCACCCATGCCTCCCCTGCGTAAAGACCTGACTTTTATTTTACCATCCTCTTTTATAAGGTCTATGGTTTCGTCTCCGAGCAGGATCGGCCCCCTCCGAATCCCGTTCGGCGGTCTCGTTCCTCATCATTACGGTTTTGCAGGAGACCACAGCCTTCCAGCTATGCTGGTGAGGAAGCTATTATTGGCCTACCACTGAGTATTTCCTCAGAACTTAATGACATATATGTATCTACCTATATATAGATATATAGATATATATAGACATTAAGGAAGCTTACACCACGGCGTATTCCACGCCGACCACACGGATTGGTGGAGGACTATGCCACAGGGCCGTTTAAGTAATAAGTAAGTATCAACTGACTGTTCCTGGCGCGTGGTGCTTGTTGGTCGTTGAGCACCTCGCACAGCTCGGCGGACCCCGTCCAGTAGTTGTTACCCCAGTAGAACATGGAAGTGTAGCGCCCACTCGCGTCCTCCACTGGAACAAAGAGAAATACATTTTACTCTCTCATTGAAGGTCTTACAGGTCACTTAAGGTCTCAATGTCAAGTTAGAAGTTCCTGTTCTTCTTAACTCTTCGTCTCTCGCTGATCTCCTGGTCGACCAACCCTTTGGTATTGTGGAGGTAAAAGTATAAGTGATTTTTTACGTAATATATCATAAAGGTATATTACATAACCATAAAGGTACTAGGAAAAAATCATATTTGGTACTTAAATTTGGAGTTTTTCAGCCATTATTTGCTATGTTATGCATATGTATATAATATGTAATGTATTGCAATATTGGATAACCATTTTAAGGCATGATAAGCTTCTATCTTTGGCCATTGTGTCGTGTGTGAGTTGGTCAAAGATATATTATATTATTATTGTTACCAAATATTATTTTGTACCATGTGATTCCTGTTTTCATTATAACCTAAAAAAATGAAATTGTAAAAACTATGTTTCGTGAAACCTGTGTTGCTAAAAAGTTTTGGATGGCTTCAACCCATTAATGGCCGACTAGCACGAGTCTCTTCTCTTAGTTGTGGAGGTTTAGGATGTCCTAACCAGGAGGTTTAGGACAACCCAAGACAAGTCTCATAAGTTTTTACGCCACGCTAGACAAGACAAGTCTCATAAGTTTTTACGCCACGCTAAGGCCTCCGACATGGCTTAACGATAGCAACCGGGACCGACGGTTTCACGTACCCTCCGAAGCACGGAAGCGCTCATGAAATTTTTGCCACTAGCGGTCGCCCATCCTCCTAAAGACCGCGCCCGCTGTTGCTTAACTTTTTCTACCACTTAAGATAATCACGAGCTTCCGGGCAATGAATGAATGCTTCAGATGTTATGGATAATGATCAGGGAACTAAAATATCTGTTGGTAGACAATGTTTGATGTTTCTTTCGAATAATATCACAATTATTTGAAATCTGTCGACGATTATCTTCAAGGCTGTGTCTAAAACGATAATAAAATATGGTAAAGTCATCGATTTAAGTATTATAAATTTTACTTACAAAGACTCGTTTCTGAATACGTAATTGGTAAGACACGGCTTTTCAGGTAGTATTTCGGACTACCTAAACGTTTCGGTCATACCCGGTACTTCTTCGTTCCTAAGTAAGCATGCTTCGTTGCTTAGATACGAAACTAGTCAAGTGATAGATTTTACTTTATTTTAATTGTAAACTATGGAATAATATTGTGAAGAGTATATTTTCCTTTAAGTTTCAAGGTATTTATTACAAAAAGCTGCTGATATCTTCCCGCGATGATATCTTCCGACGAGGAAGCGGCTGACGGCTGACTTCGCCGCTTTCACATGCAGATGCACCTTATTACTTCCGGATTATAACCTTAGCGCACTACAAGATATTACAGCATCATCTCTGATGTCGGCAGAGAAAACGTTTTTGTGCGACGTTCAATTTCTTTTCTTAGTCATGCAGTCGATCACTAATCCGCTTTGTCAAGATGAATCACAGTAAAAATGTATTATCCCCGCTTATCAGCGGCAGTTTCATTAGGTGTTCGCGATAAACGTAGATTGCTGAACGAATTCATATGATTTTCACATATAGACAGTAATTTATGAGAAATGTGTGTATATTTTCTTACAGTACTGTGTAAATAATCGTCAGATTGTTAAAAATGCGAATGCGCTCTAAATGCACTAGTGCCACAATATTGTTGAAAACAAACAAATGATCTGTATCGTGAGGAAGTGTAATCGTTTCACAACCTCATTTAACATCTGTAATTTGTTGACGAATTCATTGTCTCCGAACGCTGACGCGGCTTACGTCGTCAGCGAGAGAAAACTGAAGGAGACGCGGGTCGCGACTCCAGCGGATCGAGTTCAGGGTCGAAGAGCTGTATCTACTGGTGTAACCTTTGGCCTCAAGCCTATAGGTACTTGAATAGATTATAAATTTCATGCTATATACTTCGATTTCTCCGTTCGTTTTTATACGCTTATGTTACTCGTAGTTTTGTAGTGTCTTCGGTCCTGGAAAACTTATAAAATTACGTCCTTTCACCTTACGGAGCTGAAATTTTGCATTTAAATAAATAAATAATAAATGTCTTCGAACAATCCAAGCACGGCCATCTGAACCCAAACTAAGCGTTACTTATTTTGTACTATGGTGATCAGACAACTGATAAACATACATATATATTCCTGAATACATACTTAAATAGATATTTTTAACACCCAGACACATAGATTAACATTACTTTTCAAAATCTTTGTCGTCGGTGGGATCAAGCCCCCGGCCTCCTGCTTAGCAGTCAGATTTACTAATTACCATTAGACGAACAGAAACATCAAAAAATTATATAATTTAATCCTTCAATTTCGATGAACATTTTTTTGTTTAAATGTGTTCCCGTATATTATTTTGACTGTACATGACTCATGTGTCCTCTGAGTAACAATAGCCATATATTTTTAAAACTTTACTAGATTCACTGTCGCACTGAGTGCGATTATCGACTCTGAAGTCGATAATAGTTGCTTAAATCGCTCCTTAGTACATAATCTATACAAGGTCACTGATTGCGGCAGTTAGGTGTTTGAATTCTCATGAACTTAAGGACTTTCCATCACTTTGACGGGGGTCTGGTGATGACTCCGCCTACGAAGAAAAGAATGCTGGGTTTGATTTTATCGGCACAGGTTTACATGTGACAGTTCTCGAGTCAAGGTAATTATTTGTCCACACAAATTTACTACGGGAATTAAATAAGCTCTTTTTTAATTAAGTACTTTTAATTTTGTCATTTGATTAAACTTAGATATCAAAATATTAGACGAGGTTTGCTTCCTGTCTCGAGACAGCAACCTTGCCTTATCAAATAATTTAATAATTTTTAAAGGTCAATTACGATTAAATAAAACGCTGAAAAATATGTAAGTTACAAACTTTTGAATGATATTTGTATGTCAACGTTTGACGAAGTGTAGTGTAAAAAAACAGTTAAATAAATACATTTGAGTTTGAATTTTATGTTCTAACTCATTATGTTTATATATTTATAATTTATAGAAAGTTTTAGTTTGTTTTAGTTTATTAGTTTTATGTTTTTTTTTTATTCATAAATGTATTAACACTACAGGTTTAGTTAAACCAAATAATTAGTTAAGTAGTTTCAAATACCGTAATATAAAAAATAAGTTAATTAATTTACATTTAACCACAAATGTATCTTATGTGTATTGGTTTTTGACAATTTGTTAAAAAAAATATAACCGACTATCAAATTTTGCCTATATTTGCAGCAACCACTGAGTAGGTATCTAAAGAAGGTACTCCATTAACTGTTATATGGGTACTCACGATATGTGATTTGTCCGTTGACATTCAAACCACTGTTGGTAGTGACGGATCGATAACGTATCGTGAGCACGTATAATTGTGTACTATGCACGAAGAGTTGTTTAATATTAAAAACGTACTGTAATCTAATTTAAAAAAATTACCTGTGTGACGTGCCGCCCGGATGAACTTATTAACCCATGTCAGGCACCAGGCTGTCTATAGGTTATCAGGTAGGTTATCAATGAATGCCAGTAAATATTAAATAAATATCTGAAAACAACTCACACGGCCATCTGACTCCAAACTAAGCTTTATCTTGTACTATGGTAGTCAGACAACTGACAGACATACATATATGTGTTTTAAATACATACTTCAATATATTTTTTATTACAATAAATTGTATTAATATGTTTAAACAACTTTGTTGGTGCAAAATAAATACCAACATTATTATACTATTAAAACATTTATTGTTTTTTTGACGTTTAAAAATATATATGTATGTTTTTCAGTTGTCTGATCACCATAGTACAAGCTCACGCTTAGTTTAGGATCGGATGGCCGTGTGTGAGTTGTCCGAAGATATTTATTTAGATATTTATTGTGTTATGACACCGAGGAAAAACGTTGGTAATACAATTTCATTGAGCACGGTCAGCTACATATCTACTTAAAGGTTACAATGTCAATATAATAACATACAGCATAATTTAAACCTTCACATCTAATTTAGGAGGTCATTGGTGCCAACTGCGTAATTGGTACATGGTTTAAATCTGTACAGCCATATGATGCCCCGCCCTGACGTTTCTCGTAATTTAGTAGTTGGAAATCATTAAAGAAAGAATGAAACGAAACATTAACCATCATTTTATTATCATATAATAAATCTGTAACTGAACGCTGTGTGAAGAAACTTTCATTAGTTTCAGCGATAAGTAATGTTCTTACATTACTCTCATTAATGTTCATACATTTCTTATGTAACTTATGAATTGTTCATGAACGATATATTGAAGAAACTTATAGGTGAGTATTTAGTAAGGAATAATTACTTTTTTTGAACAAGTTACACACGGTCATAAATAGATATTATGACACCCAGACTCACAGAACAAACATTCCTACTTAACACAGAAAAGTTCGTTCTGGGTGAGAATCGAACCCACGACCGGCTCATTAGTCAGGTTCACTAACCACTAGACCAACAGGCCAGTCATGTTACTAGCTGACTCCAGACACACCAACACAACGCTTGGGGACGGGTGACAGGAGAATGGGAAGATGGGTCACTTAAAGTCGGGTAGAAAGACGAAGAGGACTGGCTCTCCAACACTGCGACTGTAACTCAGTGTAAAAAGTTCATTTTCCCTCAACATTTTTTTCGCGATTACCTGACTATTCGCGGGGATGGTCAGTATGTATCCACATTAAGCAACCAGTACAATCGTGTTATGCCTCTTACTAAGGTCTGTGCTCTCTCGCCGGAGCATCCTGATGCAATCTATGCCTGTTTCCAACCATTCGGAGTCTAGATTGTGTAACCTAATGTCAGTAATGGGTGTTTCTTAACTTCCCCGACGGTTTAGCCGGTAAAGTTCATTAAAGTTAGCTATTTAACTGTTCAATGTTAGTGCAGCTGTAGCGAGGCATTTCCAACTGGTATCCACTTAACTTATTTATTACTAGCTGTGCCTGCGACTCCGTGCGCGCTCAATTTGCATAGACGGAATTCTTAAAATTGTCATATCTTTTTTATTTGTGCACTGATTTCCATAAAAATACCCCTAAATTTTAATCTTAAGCTAATCCTAATCTTAAGGTTCATAGCTTAGCCCAATGCATGAGTGAAAACCGCATTCAAATCAGTCGTTTCTGAGGTTAACGCGAACAAAGGCACAGACAAATAGATAAATAGAGAAACAGACAAAAATTCTAAAAATGCTTGTTTTGGGTTCTACTCCGTACTACAAACCCATTTTAATCCATATATCTTCCATGTTCAGACAGCGATCAATTACAAATTTATTATAAGTAAGATTGGATGTAAGATCTCTCGTAACTTCGACAACAACAAGCACTGTACTAGTATTAGTAATACTTTTTAGGTTAATGTTAACATGACGGAAAGTTGCTTTAAGTATTATTATTATTATTCGGAAAACGTCAAGGATTATAATCTCTATAACATAAAAAATAATGTGTTCATACTAAACAAAAGTATGTGTGTGTATTTTTTTATTCATAATAAAATAATATGTTGATTTTATGACGATAGTTAATGCACGGTCCACCGCTCAATCGATTGCGATATAACTTTTTCAACTTATTGCTTACACTTGCAGGTTCTGAGCGTAAGTTTTGGCTGAAGGATTAAAACAAACTTTAAAAAAAAACTAAGTTAAAAATTACGTAAAAGTTATTTAAAATGAAATGGAGTTTATTTCGAGAACAACAAATGTATCATAGACTACATTGACATCCACAGATTATTATTTTTTTACAAATAACTTTCATGTTTCCAATACTCGTAACATTTGCAAAGATTGAAGTAGTTGTCGTAAGATTACACCAACAAAATGAACCCAGTGAACGCCCGATGACGTAGACTCTCGTATTTGGGGAAAGCCGTCCGGTTACCAAATCGGTCATTGTGCAACAACGGACGGACGGCCACGTGACATCGGCTGTACGTCTCAGTTACTACCACCTATTAAGGCCACGCGTTATAAAAACAATAACACGTTAGGTTTTTATCACGTAACGAGATAGACGAGTCTAGTTATGTCATTGTCAAGACTTTATTCAGACTAATTATAACCAATGTATTATTTACATTCGTAAATACGCAGATTTTACAGAACTATGAAATTAATAAGGCTTAGAAATCTAAAAAAAATAATTTGTAGCATATATATTGAATTTAGTAAGAATATTATTTCTACCTTACCATTAGAAATAATATTCCTACTAAATCACTACCAAACAGATGAACGAGTTATAATGTTAAGTGAGGAACCCAACATGCTACGTGGCTTGACTTGGCCGGTTTTTTAAATTTACCACTCTTTCGTGAAGGTCCTTCATCGAGCAGGAGAAATGGCGAAAGAATTACGTTTCCCACGTGAAGTCAATATTTGGCGTGATCAAACCTCGTACTCGTAGTTGTCTCATCTGCAAGAGTCAATCTCTATGATCATCTATGACCGATGGTTGATCACCAGATAATGATGAAACCTGTCGAGGACATGACTCTGCTTTCCTTACATCCGTGTGGTCTAACTCGAAGTTTTATTGTCACTTACGTGTATGTTGTGTGCTTGGAACGTGTACTAGGCCCCGCAGCTAGGGATAACTGTTTCTGGCAAAACATTACACCCATTGACCTTTTATTAGACACCGTGATGGGTAGCGGTTAGTAGTATGTACGACTAACAGTTGTCATTTATCAAGTGGCGCAAATTTTGAATCTTCCAATCACAGAGCAGTATTTTGACGCACCCACCTCTTTCACCACCGCATTAGACTGAATTTTTTGGTAGCAGATATGATAAGCACACGAGGCGCCTTGTAGTCATGTCGTCATCGTCTTGAACCTATTTTATAATATTTGTTGAGATGGTTTCAGATAGGTGACAATGTCCGTCATTTATCAAAGTTTTCTCCATCGAATACTGTGTATGGTTGACAGGACTATCTGGGTTTGATTGCAGAGGTCGCGTTTGAGTGATATTTTTTTCCAAATTTTCCTTAAGGGAGATAATGTTATTTAATTATGCTCATTAGTTTAATTATCAAATTGACCAATCCACATCAGAGACTAAATGCCTTTTAAGTAACTGTTGGTAAGAACCCAATGAATTTCCTTGATATCATGCAACAGAATTAACATGAAATCGAATCTGATAAGTAGTATCTACAGACCTAGTAATTACTACCAAGTAATACATTTAATATATATAATAATTTATGTATTAAAGCAGGTAAGCGAGCAGCGGAACAACCGTTCTGGAAGTAGGGAAGACACAAAAGAAGGATGAACCAGGCAACCAGGTTGAAACCAGTATCGATAATGACGCCAATGAACCCCAGAAGCTAAATAGATATTATTACAGACACACAGAACAAACATTCCTGTTCATCGTAGAAAAGTTTGTCCTGGGTGGGAATCGAACCCACGACTTCCGGTTCAGCAGTCAGGTTCGCTAACCACTAGACCAACAGGCAAGTCCAGATGAAAGTATATCAAAAAAGATTTGTATTTTCGTTATCAATTACAATCTAATGGCATATGTATAAAGTTCTGTGAT
Organism: Racta chiria; assembly: GCA_018249195.1. Classification (NCBI taxonomy): domain Eukaryota; kingdom Metazoa; phylum Arthropoda; class Insecta; order Lepidoptera; family Hesperiidae; genus Racta; species Racta chiria. The sequence continues at coordinate 11,548 of DWKC01000375.1, forward strand.
TATATTAATTATCATTATAATAACAACATGACATGCCGTGACGTGGTATGGTAATCGTGTTAATAAGTTTCACTGGGCGTTGTGGTCACGTACCATAAGGCTGTGACCACACTGACAGTCGATAGCGGAAGATCAATATGGCGCGAGTCACGAGCGGTGCACTTGACATATTAACACTTTAAAAACATTCCACGAATGTATTTCACCAATTCCAATTGCTGTTTTATTTTCACGTAATGGACAATATAATGCTTTACTAAAATATGTTACATACAATCAATTGTTTATTTATAAACCAACATTGAAAGTTATGGGCATTTCATATAGCATATTTAGGATACTTCATTTAGTATAGCTATTGTACATTTTTTATAAAATTTAAATTAAGCAGCTAATGTTTTTCTATTCATATGTCACAAAGAATGATAAATATTATGCAATAATAAATTAGAACCGCTTGCAATTTTACTATTACGGAAAGTATTTTTAAAATGTTGTATAAACTAGCGATATATTTGCATTGAGATTAATCAACGTAGAGAATTTCGCGTATTACATAACGACAAAGTCAAGTTACATAATAGTCGTGTCGTGACACCATTAGCCAATTTTGTGTACATCGCCGCGCGCACGCAAATCTGACGTTAGTGGCGCAAGTGAACTTGACCTATCGCTGGCGCCCGTGACTTATGACTTGTGCAGCTAATACTTTCACTGATTTGCGCATTTAGTTTGTTTGGATACTATTATTATTGTTTGAAGATTGTATTTGGATGTACTCGTGTTAAATTTATGCTGGCTCGTATCGATTGTAATGATGGCCAAGCTGATCGGCCAGGTTAAGTAACAGCCTGCGCGCGAGGAAAGTGGACGGTACCGGTTAGCGGCAAAATGTCTAGAAGGCTTCGATGATTTAGAGAGCACGAAATGCCGTCGATCGTAGATGGGTTGCCGTGGTCGTAATCAGATAGTAGTCGTTAAGCCTTGTCGGGTGGCATAAAGACGTCCGACAATTGGGTTGCTAACTAATGCACCAATCTGCAAAGGGTCAGCTTAGTGGAACTAGATCGCCTAAGTCACGAGGAGACACTCCTTCTTAATAGTGGGCTATTAATGCTTTGAAGCCTAAAATACACGTCGAGATATGGGTCCTCCGATCGCTAACACTTATGACTTGAGTTGTGCATTCACTTTCTCCGCTCGGCATTTCCTGTTGGACAGTACTGTACACGGACGGACTTCCATATTTGACGACAGATACTAATGTCGTGACAGATTCCTTTAGAGAGACATAGTTTACACTGTGTCGTTTCACTGCCGTGGATTTTGTAACCCTGGTTATGCATACTACGTGTCTAACAGACAGTTTAGCTCGCTTAAATTAAGGCTTAAGGCTTAAAAGCTCGTTGCTTATTTCACTTAACTCATTAACATTTTATCATATACGCACATGCGTAGCACTGATTATTATTTTATGGGTCACAAGTGTATTACAGTATTCACACGGGACGGTGACTATGAATCATCTTTACTTTAATTAGGTACGTCTATGTGATGTCGTATGAATGTAAGACTCATATAATTATACCCTGTAATCGTTAGGTGAGCTGTTAGTTAATAAAATTAAATAAAAACGTTGACTTTGACTTTCCTTTATCTTTTACCTCCAATTTTTGTTTTGTAACACAATATGGGAAGGGACTTCCTCCTAGGCCACAGCTCACGCTTTTCTGGGAGGCAGTGTTCTGCATATAAATGTTACCAAAA
>DWKC01000376.1:0-13304 GCA_018249195.1 Racta chiria
GGTGGAGAGGTTAGTAGCCAACCCAAGTGTCGAACGTTTTTATGCCGCTCGGCGACCTCCGATGCTCGATGACATGGCTTAACGATTGCAATCTAAGATAACAACCGACGCCTTTACATGCACTCCGAAGCACGGTAGTGCGTATCAAATGTTTGCCACTAGCGGTCACCCATCCTCCCTCAGTAGGTACCATACGGTCGGTACCGAGCCCGCTGATGCTTTAACTTTTTTGATCACATCAGATCAAATCAAGTTGCTATGAACGCTTCGAAACAAGTAAGACAGGTCAAACAGACTACAAGTATGCAATTTGCTGATGTGGACTCTGAGACGTGGGTCAAATTGAACTTAAAAGATTTGATTACAGACTACCACCGGGATAGCTAAAACTAAACAAAGGGTTGTAAAAAAACTCACGTCACAGGAGTGGTTGATGAATCTCGCGGCGTTGCCTTTGAGCGTGGCATCGACGACGAGGTTATCGTCTATCCGGAACATGTAGCAGCCGCCGACGCCACGCCGCCCGCTTGTCGCCTCGTACCGCTTCTCGCGCTGATCAGCCAGCACCGCGCGAATCACTTCGCCCGCGTACTCTATTACCATGTCGCCTGGAATTTAATTAAAAAAGGATTGTTATATGGCAAGATAGGCATACCCAAATTCTGACACAGAGGGGCAGGGGACCCTTGTGAGAGAGCAAACTTAATCTTTTCTGGATTAATGCTTAACACTATGTAAAAGATGTACTTTAAAACAATTACAGGTACATTACTCGGATTTCAAAGCGGGGGAGGGGCAACTCTCCATTGCCACAGCAGCCATTTGATTAACAATTTCATAGTGACTCCTTCCTAGAACCTGTCATTTATGTTTCTTAAGTGAACAAATATTTTTTTTAATCTTTCCGCTCACAGGGTCACCTCTTGTCGTCCCTGTCAAAAGGTCGGCATCGATATTACGGTCCTTTTCTTCAAAAAACTTCGTGTCCTCAATGCTAGGTCGATAAAGTCAAATCTATGCATTTTCATAATTATGCTTTAAAACATAGTGCGTAGATTTAGAACTAGTTTCTGAGCTGTCCACAGAGACTTTTTGGCTCGTTTGAATCGTTTAGTTTCATATAGAGGACTGCCCAGTGACATGTTCCGCGATTGTGACACAAATTTTGTAGGTGCACGCAACCATTCGAGGGAAGTTTCTCAGTTTCATGCGAATTCTAAGGATGAGGTTTAGCTGCTATACACATTGTGTGGCATCTCAATCCTCCAGCCAGCCCACATGTATGGGTGGCTTATGGAAAAGGTCAGTGAGGTCCACTAAATTAATTGTTATAGGCGATTGACCACTTCTATTTGAAGAACTCCCCACTATATGTATTTTGAAAAGTTCAAGACGCGTTGAATTCTCATTCCTTGAACCCGCAAGTTTTAACGCCTTACGATTTTCATATAAGGCAACCTCTTTTAGTTCCGCCAGATCAAAATTTAGAGAGAGACAATCTTCCTATCTTAAAACGATGCCAGTTACTCGCCAAATCACTAAGCATTTTTAGAAGCGCTTGCAAACTGAATTTCATACCTTGCAGCATTGGCCTAAATGGCTTACCAAAGAAATAAATCTTCAAGACGATCTCGTTCTAATGAAACATTCAAACTTGCCTCCGCTTCGGGAAAAAGGCTAGATTTGCGTATGCCCAGGTTCTGATAGTGGTAGAGGTGAAGACCTCTATTGGCACCTTACTTCGTCCAGTAGACAAGCTCTGCCATTTGTTGCCTAACTTTCAATAACTCATAACATAACACATTTCTCTTTTATTAGTTTAATTTTTTTATTTTTTCACACACACACATTAACATTCATTTTTTGTTTAACGCATCCCAATATCACTTTTTTTTTGTTATTTCTAAAGGGCTAAGTCGCTCTTTTCGGGCGGTAGAATAGGTAATATCCGAACGTTTCTTATCCCGACCTACATCCACCGCCCCATATCCAATACCGGAGGATAATCGAATAATAAATTCCCTTCCTACGCGTAAAATTGACACGTCTGGTCGAATTACGTACCTACGTGTTCCCTTCGATTTCCTCTCTAAATTCTGCAATCAAGGCTCCATAGGGAAAATTACGTGTTCCCGTGTCGTGAGTGTGGTGTACGTGATAAAGACAATCAGCCCCATCTCATATAAAGGATATTGGAAGAATGGAGATCGCGCGCGAACCCAACAGCCATTCGCGGGAATAAGTGAACCAGGTATTCCTTTTACCCTTTTTTTCTTTATCCAACAATACCCCTAATCGATTATACAATATGGCATGACCCCGTAAGGTTTCTTAGGGGGTTAAATACAAAGTATAATGACATTAAGATAATAGAATGGTTAAGTATGTATTTATTTAGTATTAGATATACTAATGAAGTAGAATTTATTGATGATTAATTGCTTTTCTTTCTTTCTAGTAATACAAAAATTACCACTTCAATGGATGGGTTACAAATTTTTGAATTAAACACATTTGCAGAATAGTAAGACAGCGCGTGAGGAAGGCTTTAAGTATTATTTGGTATATTCTGGTCTATTTTTAGGAATATCATAAATTAAATGATTACTAGAAAATTTACCTTCTTCAATGTCACGTTTGCAGAATAATCCTCTTCCGTGTATATGAGACCGGTAGACGCCCACAGATGCCTTCGAGGTCTCCTTTAGTTGCCTAAATCTCATCGCTGGGGGTAAGGTTGCCAAGCGTCTGTAAACAGATACGTCAAATCATTAAAAATGTTCAGGTTAACTGTAGATTAAAAACTAATTACTACAATAGCGATAAGCATAAGTTCCACATAAACATACCGGGAGATGGAGCTTTCTGCTTCTTGACCGCCGAAAGGCGGTGGCTCTTCTCTGAAAGGCGAAGCCATCCAGCTAAACATATCGTGGTTTTGTTTCCTAGTGACAGGCCCGGTGCGTGCGCTTCCCCACGGACTCTCTTTGAAACCTTCACTTAAATCCAAGTTATTGTCCCAACTACTAAGCGGCCTGCCCTGCCGTATTTTGTATTTCGTGCAACGGCTCGCCTGTGAAAAAGAACATTAAATATTACTCCTAAACTTTAAAGCAAAAATGAGTTTGTCCATATATTTTGTACTTACCCCAGGAAGTTGTTCAATAAGGTATCTCAAAGCATTGTTATTTAGTCCCAACAGATGCGCTCCAGAAAGAGTAGATGGTAGGTTATATTGGATAAGGGGCAGTCCGGATTGTTTACGAGCATTCTGCACAGCGTCTATTACTTTAGCCCAGAGATCTGCCAGAGATGTAGAACTATAATTAAAACCGTCTTCTGAAGTCACTTCATAAATTAACTTTGGACCATCTTCTTTTGGTGGATCAGGTGCCTGCTTAGAAAGAGATGCTTTATTATTTTCTTGTCCTTTAATTGTCTTATTTTGCTTTTTTACTGTAACCGCTTCATTGGTTTCGGTTTTTTTCTCAGTGAATGGGCGTTTCATTACTTTGGTAGACGGATTTGACATTCTTGCTGTAACCGGAGTTTTATTAGTTTCTTTTTCAACAAGAATCTTTGATGATTCCGTTTCTAAATCTGTATCTAAATTAGGCAAAGACGTCATCTTAGGAGAATTTTGGACGGGATCACTATTTCGTGATAATTCTACTTCCGTTGGTGCTGAGCTTGTATTTGCTTGATGTATTTCTGCCGATAACTGCATAGCTCTTACTGCATCTCTTTCCTCTTTATCTTTCTTAGCCCTTTCTAATTCCATTACTCGTTTCGATTCTTCAATAGCTTTTTCTAAATCACTATCTACATTTTCTTCTTTTACGCTTAGATCAGGCATATCATGACTTACAGGCCTTTGTTTTGGTACAGGTGTCTTGTTCGATGATGCAGTTTTTGTTGAAGTTTTACTTTGGCCGTCTCTGTGCAGTGGCAGTACTCTATTCATTGGTCGCATAGACATAGGATTAACAACATTCGTAGGAATTCCGGATTGTTGCGTTGGTGGTGCTTTCGGCAACATAATACTTGAACTATTCTGTGTGGGCAAATTGATAGTGTTGTTTTGGACTGGTATACATATCATATTGCTTGAATTATTTTGATTCTGCAGCAGATTTGTGTTAGGTTGAATAGGGAAGTTAATGTCTGTAGCTGCTTTTGACGCAATTTTAGGGTCGACCAAATTATTTTGCACTGTGATATTAACAGTATTATTGCTTGAATTGACATTTATATTCATTGGGGCACTGTTTGGAATTGCTTGAAATGGCACATTTATCATAGTACCACTATTTTCAGTTTTTTGTTGGAATGTCAATGGATCTGTCGAAATTCCTGGTACATTGGTGTTGTTGTTGTTAGTCACCACACGAATATTATGCTGCTGAGGAACATGCTGGTTTATATTAGGTTCAAGGTTTGCATTATTTATTCTATTCCTTTCTGGTAGATTAATTACTCTGTTATTTTGGGAGTTCATCTGTAGATATCCAATTTGATTGTTTACAGATATTGTATGATTTTGCTTATCGGTGCTTACAATATTTACTTTTGCGCAATCGTTGTTTGGTAAATTACTCGAAATGGGCATAGTAGGTGTAGATGGTGGTCCCATAATATTTTTGCCTCTTAAACTTTCTTGGGTAAATTTAGTTGGCTCATTAACTGGTATTGGTGCTCTATTGATTTGTGACTCGACACTTGATAATTGGTTTTGGGTCGTACTGCTTGTATTTAAAGTGCAACTATTTATGTTCATTTGAGGGTTAGGAGGCATTTGAGGATTCAACATCTGATTACTAGCACTGTTTGTATGAGGTTGTGTATTATTGATCATCATGTGATTCGAAGGACCTGGCATCAAGTTGTTTACACTGTGATCTGTTGTACTATTGCAGTTCATTAATATTTCATGTCCAGATAAATTATTTTGATTATTAGCTCCATACATGGAATTGTTACTTCCATTATTCATTACCATATTATTTGTGTTATTCACTCCCATACCATGCATAATATTTCCACTGTTATTAACATTAATGTTGTTGTTTGTATTCATATTTGCACATATTTCGAAAGTTGATTGGTTACTTGAAAACTGTGACGAGTTATTGGAACAGCTACCACTACATGAGTTTTGAATTTCATTTTTAATATCTGGAATATTAGGAACATGCATCAAGGGGTTACTCATTGACTGATGGTTTGTATTGGATATTTGCATGTTGTTATGCATATTCATATTATTCATTGAATTCATGTTGGTCATTTGATGTTGCATAAGATTTGAGTGATCTATCGGAGTTCTGTTGTTTTGAACTTGGGGCATAGTATTTAGATTTGGCATGGACATTGAATTGTTGTCATGTCGATTACTGTGAATATTGGACATAACATTCGGGTTATCTATTTGACTATTCATATTCATATTTACATTTCCTGACATGTGGTGCATGTGCATATTATTTTCCATTGTTTGTCTATTATGGATCTGCGTAGGGGCATGTTGATGCATACCCATTAAATTATTATCAATATGAGAACGGTTATTTTGCATTTGCATGACGTTGGACATTTGATGCTGGTGATGATGAACAATATTATCCATTTGCCTATTTTGTTGCATCGAAATTTGTTGACTTAAATGCATACTGTTGTCAACTTGAGTGCGGCCAGTATTGTTACTCATATGATGGTTCATTTGTTGCATGGAATGTATTTGTTGATTGTGCATTGAGTCCATCGACCTATTTGAATGCATTTGGTGATTCATATTATTAAGCCCGTGATTTTGCATATTGTCCATAATCAATCTATTATTTTGCATATTATTCATGTTTGACATTGGTTGATTCATATGCATGTGAGACAATTCATTAAGATCGGAGCGATTTAAATTGTGATTACTAGACATATTATGCATACTTATGTTCTGGTTCATATGACTGTTATTTTCAGGAGTGTTTCGGCTAGGAATCATATTAGATTGGGGATGAGTTTGTTGGTTCGTAAGAATATTATCATGGAATGATCTATTATTGGATCCTTGACTTAACTGATTCAATTGATTCGTATTATCTATCTGCCGATTATGCTGCTGAATTTGTCCATTCATTATGTGTATTTGATTCGAAGTCAATTGATTACTTTCATGCGACATCATTTGCATATTTCCATGCATCATGTTGGAAGTATTCATGGAGGAGTTCATCATGTCGTTCTGTTGATTATTTTGTTGGTTATTGTTATCATTCGAAACTTGCATGTTCGACCTATTTATTGTCATTTCTTGACAGGACAAGTTCACATTCTGCATGGAATTATTGACGGAATTTAAAATCTGGACTTGTCCATGGGACGAATTATTTGAAGCTGAACATAACTGATTCTGATTATTAGATACAGAAATACTATTTTGATTAGTCGGCATTTGAGGTCGAATTACATTGTGAGGTATTATGCTTATAGCTGGTGAATTATTCATATTACCAGCCATTTGACAGCTACTCAACTTGTGAATATTCAATTGGTTTGTCATGTTATTATCTGAGTTGTGTTTGTTATCAATTGGACCCATATTTTGGAAACTTTTATCATTCTGAACATGTGAATGGGATGCCATTATTTCTTGAGAAAAATTTAAATGACCGCCTTCAGTCTTCGATAGCGCATTAATTTTGCTTAACTTCAATGTAGTATCAGCGTCAAAGTTACTGTTCATTGAAGAAGTCGGATAAATGTTTCCTGATGTTATCTGTATAACATTATTGGATGAAGAATGTCCCGATGTGTGATGATTGACATTCAAATTCGAATCAAATTGGTGAGAATTAATGTTGGACCCAACATTCCCACTATTAGGTACGGAAAGAAGACAATTTTGATTCAATTTTTCCGATTCGTTGTGAGAATTCTGTCTTCCAAGACCAATGTTATTTTGGATATTTATAGAAGTATTTGAATTTGCGGTGTTTTTCATGGTAATATTATGAATATCAATTTTGTTGTCTGATATGCTATTATTGGTAGAGCTTATTTGCCGCCAGGGCGTTGGTGATTTTATGCTTTGTGTTACACTTATTGTTGGCATACTAGTACAGTTTGAATTATCTTGCAGATTTCCGCTTATTTCAATCACGTGGGAATTTTCAATTTTCATGTTGTTGTTAATCTTATTTGAAGACGGCGCAATCGAGCTCGATACTATAGGTTGTGATAGAGGTATAGACTGCAGCGAAAATGACGTTGATGAATTCGGTATAGATTGCGATATCGCCATTACTGGATGCCCCGTCGATGAAATCAACGTCACATTTGGTGACATAGATACATTCGCTGGTTTAGATATATTTGTTCTCTGCAGATTTTGGGATGATAATGACAAACTATGTATCTGAGATGTAATTGGATTAAGATTTTGTCTTCCAGTTATAATTGCACCAGGTTGTGATCCACCAATAGATACCGGACTCATTTGTATAAGTTTCGGTGTTTGTCTATTAACATTGGCTTGCTTATCAGGCAAAGGCTGCAACGTCAAATTTGGAATATTAGATTTAACTGTCTTAATTGTTTGCGGTGAGGATTGCACAGTTTGTGCTGTAACAACATTAGCGGCTGATGATACAGCTTGTGAATTCACACCATCTCCGACATTGTTCACAACAACATACCCCGTGGGAACCTCTACAATAGGCTCTATTTTGCTTGCTTGGAATACTTGAGTTGTTGTTGCGGAAAAACTACTATTTTGAGCTAGAACACCTTGCATTGCTGTAGAAACAAATTGCTGTGATGACATCACTGTGTTCTGTACAATTGTTTCAAGGCCATAGTATACAGGTTGTGTTGTAGTAAGGTACATGCATCCTGAAGGATCTGTAACCATTTCCAGGGTAGGAGTAGATCCAAGTAACACTTGGTCATTACAAAATTGGGGCAATATTGTTGTGCCTTGAGGTAAAATTGTAGTTCCAGGTGCCGATGAAATAAGAGTATTGCCTTGTGAGGATAAAGCATTTGGTATAATTGTAGTTTGACCATTTCCAATTCCACTTTGAGGCACCACTGTTGTACCTGTTTGTATTGTATTATTGGGAAGAAGTGTTGCTGTTTGCGATGTTAAATTGCCAGATGTAAGCCCTTGAATTGTTCCTTGAGGAATAATTGTGGTCCCATTTTGTGTATGTATAGCCTGTGGCAATATAGTTGGTCCATTGGGTCCTTGAGAAAGGATTCCTTGTGCTTGTATTGTGCCTTGAGGTAAAATCGTGGCACCTTGTTGTATAGCTTGCGGTAGAATTCCCACATTCCCTTGAGGCAGCAATACAGGTATTCCCCCACTAGGAACAGCAACAAGTCCCCCAGACTCAGTTTGTTGTATTTGAAATGTCTGAGGTACAAGACCACTTTGTGATATAAATTGTGTTGCTCCAGTTTTAAAATCACCTTGAGGTGCTATAGTGGCAATGTATTGCATGTTTTGATTCTGTTGCTGAGATAAAGCCTCCACATAGGACATGATGTTTTGATTTGCAACAGGTTGAACAATAATAGAAGGCTGTCCAGTTTGATTATTGGTCTGCAGCTGTATTACAGTGTTGCCTGCTCCTAATGGAGACTGATTAATAGTAGTATAAGTTTTTTCCAGTTTTGTCTGCTGCCTTTTTATAGTAGTCGGTTTCGGGACTTGCCGGCCTCGTCCACGGTTTGTACTTTGGAATATTGGTTTTGGCTGTACCGGTGCGGGTTGCTTTTTAGGAGATTTTTGTGGAGTTCCCGGAATTATAATTTGCTGCTTTGTATGAGAATTTGGTGAAGATAATCTCTGAGCTGTCATTGCAGGCACTACAATAGTTGGATTTCCTTGAAGCTGAGGACGAATCATTGGTTGAATATTCTGAATTATAGAACTATTAGGCATTCCTTGAATCGAGTTTACCGGTAAAGCAATAGATGTTGCACTAGCCATATTGGGGAAGTTTGTAACTTGATTCTTTCCTTGATACATCTGATTTGACGGAATTGTAAGAACCTGATTTGAATTTGATGATATCACTTGAATCCCTCCTGTCCCCGAGAGCAGTTGTGCCATATCAGTTCCACCTTGAATTTGTTGCAGATTAGTAGGTCCATTTCCTGGTTTTACACAAATATTGTAAGGTAGAATTCCAGGCTGAGTAATAATTTGAGGTGTCATTATTTTCTGGCCACTTGCAGAACTTGTTTTGGGAGGGGGCAGCAACATCTGCGGCGTAACGACAATCTGAGGAGATGAGAGTACTTGTTGATTGCCAGACACCTGAACATTAGTTGTTTTACTCTGGTCAAAAATTACAGTACCAGACTTCATTTGTTCTGTAATAGTCATTGTCATTTCGTTAGATGGACCAGGTGAAGGAGTTTCGACTATAGTTCCGTTAATTGTTATTTGTCTAGTATTAATGGATGTTCGTCTTGCAGAAATACCTTCAGCTTTTACAGTATTTTCGGTGCCGCTAACAACGCCGGCGTGAATTATCATGGGTTGTGCGAAACCGCCTTGGAATGCATTTTGCAGCGTTGTTAGCGTTCTATTTTCTGGCGACTTAGGGTTCTCACTCTCGCTCTACTGGTAGACATCATGTCACAAGAAGGAATATGCCTGTCATACGACTCCTTGTTTCTATAGGTGCATTGACATCTGTCACATCTTACTAATTGTTCCATTTGCCCCGCTACAATGGAGCTATCATCCAAAGGTCTCATAACAAATTCAGGTTGTCCACTTATTGAATTTCCAGCAATGGTTACTGTATAAGTGCTCTCTGATCCACTAGCTCTGTATAAAAATTGATTTGTTTGGTTCCGTGTTATATTATCGTTTCCAGTATTATCTTCAGCACCATCAAGCTGCTGAATTGGAGTGAAATCATTTTCGCTGGGACTTCCAGGTCGAGAGCTGCAGGAACTTTCAGATCCTGACCAATCAGCAGCACCATCTAGCTGAGAAATAGGGCTACATTGTATCTTTGTATAAAAGTCAATCACGTCAGGGAAGTAACCTTCAGTTTTGGTCTTCTCAGTACTTATCTCATCTTTCTCTTTAGGTGACGTGGTGCGGTAATTTAATCCTGATGTATGAGCTACTTCATCACTTATGCCACTAGTACTAGTTTCAGCCTTAACTTTTTTATCTGTTTGAGATCGTTCACCTTCCTTAATGGTTTCTAATGAGCTTTCTGATAAAGTAGACCTTTGCACAGGACTTAGTTTACCAGTAACTGTTGAAGATTTGCTCATTTTGCATCGCTTAATCGTAGATGACAAAAAGCTGGTATCAAACTTATTATTCCAGGTTAAGCTAGTGGACCTCTGTTGCCCACGTCCAGTGGTTAATGTTTTCAAGTTGTGATTTTGTAACAACATTTCGGACTTGCTTCTCTTCAACTCTTTATTTCCTGATTCCAAACGGGCATTAAGTAGATCGTCAATGAAATCTGACGAACGGGAATCGGACTTATCATCTGATTGGCTTATTGCCCCATAAAATTCATTGTTTTTCAAATCCATTGCAACTAGATCTTCATAAGACATTAATTTTGGAAATATGTCTTGCATTGATATACCATCTAATAAATCATGATTCAAATCTTCAAATATAGCATCTTTGACTTCAGGTGGTAAAAGATCTGCTGTATTTTGGGGCTCTTCATCATCTTGTTGTTCTTGTTTGCAGACATTATCCAGTAGAAATTCCACAACTTGTTTTACTGCTAGATCTTCTAATGTAACAGCATTTCCAAATTTTATTGGCGATTTGTCGTTTTTCAGCATAAGAACAGATTTGCCAGAACCAGTCTCTAAGCTTTCATGCCATGCTCCAATCTCAGCTATAACTCTGTCTACAACTTGAACATCCATTGAGTGATCAACTGTTATGTTTACGCCGAAATCAAAACCAGGTAGAGGTTCAGCCAATATTAGTTTCGTTTTAATTGTGTACCGAACTATCTTTAGAGGTTTCTTGCATGACCAAAAGAGGCGACTACAGGAGAAATCCACTGGCATTAAAAACTCTTCAAAATCAGATACGGATGGCACTATCTTGCCAAGACTATTTACAGTCAAAGATCCCATCAAAAATTTAACCTTACTGATTTCACTGTATCTTTTCTTCTTTTTGTCTAATTCCACATATACTGGCCTGGTCAGTTCAAAATCTGCATCCTTTTGTAAACATTTCTTTGGTACATCTTTACCATGCGTTGGACAGAATACTCTCTTGTCATCCATGAAAGCACAGCTTACCTTTCTTGCACAAGCATAGTGATATGTTTCACTGCAGTTTTTAGCACAACAGCCTACACTAGCACCTTTCAATTCACAGACAGCACATTTGATCATTTTGCCTCTTGAGATGGCTGAGTGAACATTTTGAAGAGAGCCATCTATTTCTTCAAAAACTTCAGCAGACCAGAGAGCACAATTTGCATGTATCCAGTCGTTTTGCCCACAGTATAACAGTCGACCTTCCATTGCAGGTGCACCATCAGAAACCGCCTTGCAAAGTATACAAATTCGTGAGTCAATCATGGGATAAAACTCTAACAATTCTTCTTCTTCCTTCTGTCCTTCTGATTCCAATTTAGGCACAATTTGATCTAATGGCCGTGCTACAGACTGTATAGACTGCTTAATGCCTTTCAGATCAGACATTTCAATATCTTTTATAGATTCTGTGTCATCCTGCTCTCCTTCCACCTCTAGATTAGGTTGTAAGCAGTTATTTTCACAATCAAACCATGGAAATGTTTCAGAGAATAAGTCCTTATATATTGTTTGAAGATCTATATTTGATGTTCTGTCAATAACAGCTTTCATATCATGGTTAAAATCTTTCAATGATACATATTCATCCATATTAACCCTTTTCTTTACATCCAATAGTGATGGAGAGGTTATTCTACTCATCTCATCGAGAGGGTCTTCTACAGGAGTATCTGGATGTCTAATAAGTGCAGGACTCAAATCCTGTTCACTTCTTTCATGGCCAATATTTTTCACTGGTTCATCATCATCTGATATAGGTTCATATTTATCGTCATGTAGTGTTGGTAACATGGTAGTTGCTTTTTCAGCCTTGTTTTGCGGCGGGTAATTTTCATGAACTTCTACAAGTGGAGTATCAAATTCAGTTTTAGTACTGTAGAGGCTAGTAGAAAAACATATTTCCTTGTTTTGCATAAGTGGCTCCTGTAGATTTACAACTTTATGCGATGGATGTGGAATTTCTTCTTTTTCCATATCTACATCTGTAAGTAATGACGAGCAATGCCAAACTTGAGACATACTAGCATTCTCGAATTTATTTTGAGCAAAGTGTGTAGTTCTTCGCCCTCTAGCCGTGTTTCTGTAAACTTTTGTCTCTGTCGTGTTCTTCATAGATTCATCTCCGCCATCAAAATGTAGTTTTCTTATGGCTTGGGGTGACATCAATCTGTATGGTTTATTCGGCACAGGCGTATTCTTATGTGGAGTGAGTTTAAGTAGTGCACACGCCTTCTTATTCTTAGCCAATAGTTTCAAAAGATGCAAAAGTCTCCCCTTGAGATGGTCAGTTAACATTTTTCTCCAGGGTGGATCATGAGGCATACACTTACAGCAGATGTATTCAATTGATGGTGGTAATGCTGAAAGCAATTGATAGCCTTCGCCAGATAAGCCTTCACAACTTGCATGCACCCAACGACCACACCAGCCACATTCCATCATCTGAAAATAAAAGGATTTTATAGGTAATTTAATTTCCCATATTTCTATAACCTTAATAATTTAATTAAGCGATTTTGTGTGCATAAGTTTGTAGTGAAAATTAATACCTTGCTATCAAAATCATTATCCCTGTAGCAAGCTTGACATAATGGACAATAATTTCCTTTTTGGCGTAATTTGAAGCACGGCCTACAGAAGGGCAAGCTTCCAACGAACTTGTTAACTCGGGGGTCATCGCAACTCTTGCATTTCAAGCAGGCCCCACAAACCTGTAACAAGTTTATTAAGATGTTTTTTTACATATAATGCTTGACTACAATCCCACCTGATGATAAGTGGTGACGTAGTGTTAGATGGTAAGGCGCATTAACTTAGAAGCCTATTCATTCTTTTCTTGAAGACGCCTACGTTATACTCGAGCGGAAACACCGGCGCTGGTTATTTATTCCACTCCTTAGCGGTACGCCATACAAAAGACGAAGCGAAGCGTGTCGTCCGTACCGGGGGGATGTTCACAGTGAAAGGATGGATAC
>DWKC01000377.1:0-13279 GCA_018249195.1 Racta chiria
AGGGGGGAAGGAGGGGGAGCTAATAGCGCGTTTTTATTTACTAAATTTAATACGTGATAATGGCTATTTCACTCTATTATAATAAACTAGCCTAAACAATCATATCTTTTTTATTTGTGCACCGATTTCAATAAAATTTGGAATAATGAACACGGGTCTCTGAATACTCCTAACAATTAATACACGTGTGCGTTTGAGTATACGTGTGCGCGTGTGCGTGTTTATATGCCTGTGTGTGTGAGTGTGCGTGTGTGTGTCACTCACCCTGAGATTAATGCCTCTGTTTCTTCATACGTACGTATGCATACAAATAAATACGTTTACGAATATATAGTGGGCGAAGACGAACTTTAATAATGGTCGTGAGTGACTCTTACTTTCATACACATATATGGATTTTACAGTCGTTACGAGATTTGTATCATTTACATTTACAAACTATAATATAAGTTCTCGTTTATTTTGGACTCTATTCGGAATTGTGAAGGTTCATAATTGAAGCAAATTAAAGTAGGTAGATGTTGTCGAAATAATGGAAATTAAATGTGGAATAGTCTACGATAATCTGTCAAAATATCTTAATGTGAATATGATGTCAACTCGGCCTAGATACTAGGGAAGTACGTGACTAGCAATCCATTTATTTTGTAATAACTAAAGGCGGTTTCCCACAGTGTGATTTTACGGACGATCCCGCATGGCCCATCGTAGGAAGAGAGCGTTCGTAGCAGCACAGACGCGCCCGTCGACGCGGTAGTAACTCTGCCTGTTATCAAGGGGTCCTAGGTCCGATTCCCGTCCAGGACAGGCATGTGACAGATTAATAATTGTTATTTAATATACGCGCATATAATTAAAGAAACAAAATCAAATCATTTATTCTGTCTAAGGGAAAATAACTGCACTTATTGAAAGTGAAAAAGTTAACAAAACCAAGTCCCTACATTAGAAAATGACATAAGAAAATTAATAACAAAAATATAAAAAAATGGTAATGAAATGTAGGTAATGAAAATGTAAATGTAAAAGTAAATGCTATAACAGTGCCTAATATTAGATAGACAATTCCTAACTATTCTGATTCAATCAAGTACTCATCACAGACACATGGATTCAAAGTCTCGTAGGTATATTACCAGTCCATAGTTCTATAGGTACTCCGGAATTCACTATGTTAGTGTCTAAGCAAATATTGTAACTAAATAAAAACTGAAGCTAAAGGCAGATAACAAGCGCACCGGTGGTCTGCCCGAGGCTCTCTTTGATGGTGATTGTAATGTCCGCTTCGGAACGTATTTTATAAATACTCTACCTATTCGCTGGGTATTCGTTTATTACACTTTTTACAAGGTTTAATTTTTCGTGTCATAATGCAAATTTTTGCTACTTATACTGAAACAGAGCAGAAGTGAGAAAAATTTAGAAGTATATATATATATACACTTCTATATATATACTTCTCTATATATATATCGACTGATGGCTGTACAATTCACATCTCTAACAGCATTGCACAGCACTAAATAATGAATGATATTCTATTTTTAATCTGTCAAAGAATCAAAGCCGCCTTTTACTTTGATTTGACGTGTACCATAAACCTACTCTGTACAATTGTATTATCTATTGAATGTCTGAGAAGGTATTTAGAAGCCTGTGGTATTAGGACCACAGAAGGTCGTAGTGACGTAGGCCAGGCACTAAAAAAAAAATTTCATACTATATATCAATAGTATGCACTGGGCTTAATATAAAAAAAAATACGAAATAGTGGTCTTAATATAATAAGAAATACGAAATAGTAGTGTAATATATTTACCCAGGTGACTATAACGTAAGTTCACGAGACCTAGAAACCCAGTTTTAAAATTATAAAGTGTCAACAGTGAGGTATTTTCGTAATGCGCAAAAAAGCACGACCAACACCTTTAAGAACCTCAGAAATGTGGGTAGATTTATATGATCAATGTATGAGTTTTTACTAACAATTTTTTTTCTTATCAAAGTTTTTACAATAGAGTTAATGATGTATACTATCCCGGTGTAATAATATTAACTAATTTAGACCGGGATATTTATAGAATATTTTTCAATTTTGTGCGCAAATAATAATGCATGATTTTTTTATAAGTTTTTATTTCTAAAGTTTCTTTCAAGTAAGACGCAATGTAAAAATTCTTTTAGAAGTATATTATCGTCCTTAGCCTCTGTGTCCTTTGTATTATTAGAATTTCTGTTTTCTCAAAATAAACTTTATGTAAGCCTATTTATTTCCAGTACATACTTTTACAATGATTTCTCTATCAACGATTATATTGTTTTGACAAGACAGTTTATATTATATGTATATTGCAATCAGAAATGTATAATATAAAATTAAAAAACAAATTCTAACATCGTCCAACATAATTTTAATCCTTCTGGAAAATAAGTATTTAAAAATTTAACAAAACAATGAGTATGAACAGTAATATTACGCTCCTTGTATCTACAACCAACCTTAAATGGAATATTCACAGCTTGATTACAACTGCATTTAATTTATGAGACAAAAATATTGTTACTGCCAACAGAACAATACTCTCGTAAAATCGCAAAAATTGTCATTACCTTCCCATTTTTTATTTTTATGTACTTGAAACATACTGGAAAATGCAAATTGTTTACAATGATCAATAAATAAAAAAACAAAGGTAGAACCAACTCGGAACAAATTTGTTATTGTGCAACCGAATTGATTATTCGGATTATACTTTAAAAATATTTTATGTGACAATTTGCTGCCAAATAAAAACGTAACGTGACAATATGATAATGTAAACCGGGAAATTTAAAGTGGCAATCTTAAGGAAATTTACCAAGTTAAGTAGTGTCACGCCTGAAGCGTTCATTGCTCGGCATCTTGCGTTGATCCTAAGTGATCCTAAATTAAGCAACAGCGGGGGCGATTGGTAGATGGATGGGTGACTGCCAGTAGCAAAACTTCACGAAGGCTTCCGTGCTCGGAGGGCACCTAAAGTCGTCAGCCTCGGTTGTTATTATTAGATAACAATCGTTAGTCGGTAGCCTTCCACTCACCTTCAATGCGCGCTGGAGCAGCGTTTTGCTCCAGGGTAGTCCAGGGTAGGTTTAAAAGAATAGGAAAAAAATATTCTTGGAGTATCTTACTAAAAGAGCCAAATTATAATAGATATCGAATTGTCCCATAACAAAAGTTATTCAATATAATGAGCAGTTACCAAAGGTACAATTTATTTTAAAATTTTGATTGATTTCATGATATATTATAACAGAACAGCGTCTGCCGGGTCAGCTAGTCCAAGATAAATAACTTTTCCGCAATTTTACGAATTAAAAACAAGAGACTCTCACAGTATTCTAGATGTTCACAATATACTAGTGTATTCGAAGTATAATATCTTATGGATTTAGAGAGATTGAGATGATTGCATATGCGTCAGATTTTCAGATCCAAGCCGACCGCAGTAATTGAAAATAATGAGTAATTATAAATAAAATATCACATAATGATAAATTAGTTATTCTGGTTGATTCTAGGGAAGTTTGGAATATGTTCGTAGTTCAATTAGTGAGGTATGACTAGCCTGTTGGTGTAGCGGTTAGTAAACCTGACTGCTAAGCCAACGATCATGG
This sequence comes from Racta chiria, assembly GCA_018249195.1. Classification (NCBI taxonomy): domain Eukaryota; kingdom Metazoa; phylum Arthropoda; class Insecta; order Lepidoptera; family Hesperiidae; genus Racta; species Racta chiria. The sequence goes on from DWKC01000377.1 coordinate 3,655, forward strand.
GTTTGATTTCGTAGCAGGACAAACTTTTCTGTGATGAACAGGAATGTCTGTTCTGCCTGCCTGGGTTAAAAATATCTTTGTATGTATTTAAAAAAATATGTGTATCAGTTGTCTGATTAACGCTTAGTTTAGGGTCAGATGGCCGTGTGCGACTTGTCCTTACTATATTTATTTATTATTTATTTAATTCCTGTGATAATTGATGATCTCTCTTCTTATATTGTAGTATCTCCTGAACTTTGCATATTTTGGAGGTCGAAAATTCCTGTCCTGTACCTAATATTTACCACCTTAACATTCCCAGTACGTCCTATTTGTCCAGGTGAGATGTTTCCTGCAGCGCCAGCCGATGTTTGGACAACAGTTTAACGGCAGTCGAGACGTGATCGTCTCGATCGTCTGCTGTTATGTAGGTGAAGTGTATTTGTTACTTGTAAGGTTTGTTTTGTGATAGAGTTGGCCCTACTGCGCCTTCACCCAAAGCTTTTGTAGTAATATTTGCTCCGCACCTTTCTAAGTGATAATGCTTATTTAACAGATTACTGATTACGGGACACGCATATGAAATGAAACTTGTTTTAACGTACTACTCACGTGTGTACTCTCTTTCTTAAGGTTCTTCAAAATCTCAAGAATCAGTATCGTCATCCGATAGGTATTGGTACTTTGTACTGTAGTATTGGTACTGGTATTGATATTTATTGATTTGTGATAAAAATGCCACAATAAACAATTACCTTACTATCCAGAACCCTCCTTACTATCCTTAATATCCAGAATCGACCAAAGAAGTGTACTCGCTTCAGACAGAGTAATCTGTGCATACAATTCTTGTTCTGTTAAGCTTGTAGTGATCCTGCTCACAGAAGGAAAGGTTCCCGTTATCGGATTCCAGTTCAGAGGAAAAATGTGGCAGAAATTGACTGGCACGTTAGTTTAGTGGTTAGTAAACCTGACTGCTAAACCGGAGGTCGTGGATTCGATTCCCATCCAGAACAAACTTTCTTGAGATGAGCAGGAATGTTTGTTCTGTGTATCTGTGTTTAATAATATCTATTTATATATGTATTAAAAAAAATATTTATGTATGTTTATCAGTTGTCAAATCAGTATAGTTATAGCAGTTAACGCTTAGTTTGGAAGCCGTTTGTGAGCTGTCCTGAGATATTTATTTACGATTTATATTTTACTCATGATTAAGAGTTGCAGCATTTGATTTCGGCCGTATCGCAGGACTTCTCCCAAATATTTAACTATTCCCTTCTTCAGCGATGTCATATAACTCACAGCTTCTGGCATTCTTTCATTAGAAAATATCTGCGTGTAACTAATACAAAGCATTATTCGGTAACCCAGACAATATATTATATTTGAACGTTGGTCTCTCGAACGCGAGGTCCTGGGCTCAAGTCCTGCGACCTCTAATTTAAAAATAATATGCGTATCAGAAGTTGATTACCACTTGCTACGGTGAAGGAAAACATCGTGAGGAAACCTGCACTCTCCGAGCGATTTTCATAAAGTTCTCAAAGGTGGGTGAAGCCTACTAATCCGCACTTGGCCAGCGTGGTGGACCATGGCCTGCACCCCTCACATTGTGAATGGAGACCCGAGCCCAGTAGTCGGTCAGTTATAGGTTGCAGTGATGATCACGATGACCCAAAAGAAAAATAATTATCCTAATTTTCATACTTCAAAGTACCTTGTAAGCCTACCAGTCCAAGGGCACTCTTTCCAAACCGCTAGTAAACAACAAGCCCTCGCCAATATTGAGCTCGATCCATCTTTATTTGTCGCCGGCTGATGTATCGTTCCGTTGTCGCCGATATTATGTCGCTGCTTTAGCGGATAGGGAAACTGGAAGTGGTAATAATATAATAATAATAATAATAGTTGATTTATTACCTCTTCTCAATAATAATACTTAACAGTGTACATCGAAATAAAATTATGAAGTTACAAGCAGATATAAATTGTGAGAGGCTGCAGTCCGAACTAGGGTACCTGCAACATACACGACGCCAGTGTTCAAGAAACACGTTGTTTTTGTACAGGGATTCCTTTTTATAGTGTAAAGATGCAATAAGGAAGGATTTAGAAAAATGCATCAAAAATGAAGTAAGGAGACAAATGTTTAGTTTGTGCCACAACGATGTAGGCCCGGGTTTACCTTATTTTAATATAAAAACTGATATTTTCGAGATGTATGATTGTGGCATCTATTCCATCCACTGCGGGCGAACGACGATTAGCGCGATCCGAGTCGGTTTCTTTCAAGTCCTAATTGTATCCAAATGGTCTCGGGGCGGCACCGCCGGTCCTGGCACTGTTTGATTTGAGGGCAGTGCTTTTCGTCAGATTACCGTCGATATGTCAGCTCTATTTAGCTCTGATGAGTTTTTTGTTAGAACCAATGTTTTGTCCTGCCGAGGCGTGTGGTCCGCCTCACAATGTATTCAGTGGTACCTAAATAAAATGTATACAAGGTACGATACACAGCGCAATGGGACATAAATACGTTCAGCATTGACTGAAATCTACAACCCACTTCAGATGTAATATCTTTCTTCATAATAGGGGCCTTGCGATGGATGCTTGTTCAACGTGGATTGGTGGATAGTCTTGTACAGGGTGGTATAGTGTGTGAATAGGATAGTGATTAATACTAGAACGAACACCCGTCTTATTGGTAATGGCGCCGGTGCATAATTCAACTAAACGCTTACTATGTTCTCGTACGAACACAAGTCATGGAGCGATGAGCGGTTCGCATATGAATATTAATCTTAATCAACATTCATATCTCATTTCGATTTGTATCTCATATGTGTCGTATCTATAAAATATTAATGAGCCACACGCAGCCACAATCATCAGAATATTATCGACTCGAGCTCCCTCTGTTGAATCTGCTGGACGACGATATAGACCAACCTACGGTAACATCCCGTGACGTCACGTCCTGCGCTGTTTCCGCTCAGCTGATGTCGGTCTGTCTGTCACGTACTTCACAATGGCAGTGAAAGTCAAATTACGCGTTAGTCATGCTGCGACTGAAATAGATGAGCCTTTGGCGAATTTATATTAATAGCAAAAGGAAGATTTTGTCGGTACAAGATCTCCCCTCGTAGTATGTTACTTCTTTCCGTTAGGTGACCCTACGCAGATCTCTATGAGGCCATGTGGCCTCAACATTACACATTAGAGGCCCACTAATGAGCATGAGTCTCTCCTCAGAACTAAGGAGGCCTGGATCAAACTCAATCAGCACGCTTCTGAGCTTTTCAAGCTGATTCTAATTTATTATCAGTTTACACTGAGCTAACGGATGGGACGAAAACGTGACTAGTCCATTCTTCTACCCATTTTCCTTCTGCCGCCCGTTCTGGAGCCTGTTGGTATGTCTGAGGTCTGTCAGTGTCAACATGACTCCGGTCGCTTCAACAGCGTGCTGCTTCCCATCGATCTACGTTCCTCCAGATCGTGCAACAAGCGGGACTGGCGACGGGTTCTAGATATCTCTACGTGGTGTCGCTAATGTCTATGGGTGGCGGTGATCACACGTCATCAAGTCACTCGTCGGCCCGTTTCCCCATTTATACCATTAAAAATCATCTTCTACTTCGAAGGTTCTTAAAACAGTAGGACTCATTAGTCATTTAATTGAATTATAATATCAGGCTCTCCACTAATCCTCCCTGGCCTACGTGTGGGCCACGCAGGATGGACAAAACCCGTTTCCTTTCTCTCGTCAACCGTGCCCACAATAGCGGCGGCAGTTGTCAACTCTATGCAACTTTTATTTTTCTGTCACTGTTCTCGACAGGCGTCAACAAAACCAGAATATGAGAATAAGGAGACGATATATAATGGAGACTACGGAGAAAAAACCGACGGAGTCTGATTAAAATCTATAGGTGCGTTAACAATAACGTATGAACACCGAGCGTTGTGGTCTGTGGCAGAGGATGTCGCGAGTAAAGTGGAAATATTGTATGGAACCATTGGTCTACGTGTCCAACTTGCACTTGATTGATTTTTATAATGACCTTTACAGCGTTCCCTTTGGTCGGTACCTTGGCAACCACAATGTTTCACTTGCGACATATCTAGTTGATTCTGTCCTTGTATCTATCTCGGTTTGAAGGCTACTCGAGCTTGGGGCGTTCTATCGTAATCTTTTAAAATAATCAACTATTGTTATAGCCTGGCCAATTAGTCTTGACAACTACAAGTATATATTAATCATTATCATTATTAATTTTATTATGAATGTTTAACGTCACCACCAATTTTATAATTGCCGCCTTTTCCTCCCATACACTATTTCAAGTTCTATTGTTTGTTCAATAAAAAAAGTATGTGACGTCAGACTACAAGAGCTAATTGACAGTATAACAATAATATAATTATTCATAAATTTAAATGATTATAAATGAATTATATTCCTAAAATTTTTGACCGTGTAATGGTTTAAGAATAATATAATAAATAATATATATAAATAAAACTTATCTACTCGGTAATAAAAGCACAGAATCAAGTCTACTAAAGTTAGTAAATGAAAGGTCTTAGTTGAAAATCTGCTATTCTAGCGACATACATTTGGCCGTTAAGGAATTTATTATTATGTATACATCTTAAAGAATGTGCGGCCTATAATCCTTGCAGTGTAACATAGCAATGTAAAGCAAATGAAAAGGAGTCGAAATTCCTACTGTCACAAAACTCAAACTGTAAGATGAAGTTTCCTTCTCTACATCGATCAGATGATCCTGGGTCGATCAGTGCCCAAAGTGGATCAAGTATCTTTTTCTGATAGTAATGTTAAAATAGAGCGAAGTGTATACCTTGCGCCGGCGGCGGCGGGTGGGACATGAGTCAGAATGTGTCTGCGCGCGCAGACGGCCGGCTATGCGGTGCCGGTGCTGCCGGTGTGACGGTGCTGCCGGTGGTGCGCACTCGGAACTCCGAAGCCTCCGTGGCTGGAATGGGTAATCATAATCGGATCCACTTCCTCCACTTTAAACCATACTATTTCTACTGATTATAGTTTTATAATCATTGAAATGGAATCAACGATATTGGCATGAAACGAATCATTTGATGTTTACTTGTATTGAAAGAATCAATTCAGGATTGATTCATACAATTCGGGTCACAGTGAAGAAATTCATAACTTTTCTTGCATTTCTTGTACAAAAAAACAAGAAATTAAATTTATTCTATAGATATGAATTACAAAATTGTAACTGATTGTATGTATTCGTAATAGACTGATTTCTGTTGACGGGAAATATTAATATACTCTGGGTAATTTAGAACATAATGTGTCAAACTCATACGATAAAGGTAGTGGAGGTATTTGCCAGTGGCAGGGAAGTGACAAACAGTGGCAGCGGAGATTCCGACAGCACAAAAGCCTTCTGGGAAGGTCGCTACCGGAGCACCGACTACGTGTCTCGCCGCGGAACTGAGCCTGCCTCGCGCGACCCATAACTAAACCTCTGCACTCGTCACATATTGTACTCGTACCGATATTATAGTAATACAGTAATTCACGTAAGAACTGGTTAAGAAAGAAAGAAAAAAAAAGGAAGAATATTTTTTTTCATACATACACAGCTCAACAATAATATATAAATAAACATATAACTGGCCTGTTGGCCGACCACGATACATGACCATCTGAACCCAAATTAAGCGTTTATATTTTTACATTTATATTTTTAAATACATACATAAATAGATATTATTACACCCAGACACATAGAACAAACATTCCTGCTCGTCACAGAAAAGTTTGTCCTGAATGAAGAATAATTATTTTTAATAAAATAATAAATATATTTATTGTATGTAATTAACGATAAGTGTGATGGCATTTTTTATTGTAGACAGTTAATTTCATTAATTTGAGGGAGAGCAGAGACAATAGATTTATGATACGTAAATTTGATTTCAAAGTAGGTATTGAAAATCTGTTGAAATACTTTGAACTGTCTTGATTCCGAGATTAAGTTTATAGACAATAAAAAAAATGTATGTTTTTGGCTGTATGGATTTTTTTCATGTGCACTTAAATTTTGAAATATTTTCCCTTTGGCACCATACCTGTAGCTCGTAACAATAAGCATGACCGATTTTGGTAATATTGCTATTGCTTCCCGACTTCGGGAAGAACTATGTGCTTACAAAATATTATTTCAAAGATATGCATATTTGTGTCAAAATATAAACGTCACAAAATATAATATATCCACATTAGTTTTAAGAATCAATAATGTACAATGTAGGTAGAGTCTGTCTAATTAAAGCTGAAACGACATTTTGTTTGAACATATAGTCGTCAATCTCGATGACCATTGCTTCTTTTGAACTAATTCCACTAATGCACACAGTATTGTTGTGTTTATTTTTAATGTAAATCCGTTTCTTAATCGGTTCTACATTAAAGATTTAAGGTTTTACATTTAAGAATCTACATTAAGGATTCTTACTAGTTTAAATTTATTTATAAAAAAAATATATGCAAGTATTAAGAACGTTTTATGGTTTTTTTTTATATGAGGATTGCATACCAAGATTTTTCAAACTTATCACTTTTTGACAATCTCAACTTTCATAAGACAGACTAGATATATCTATATATTTTAGTTTTTTCTGATCACAACGATCACATTTTTATTTCATTTAAACACACGAGAACAGCAAAGCATATAGAACTTTTTTCAAGCAAACAAACCGATGTAGGTACCCAAACACTTGAACGTAGGTATATGGTACCAGGTACTAAGTAGAATCTCAAAAAAGTTATGTCCAATGACGAAAATACAGTGATTATATATAACAGTTACAGTAATCTGTGGATGATGGGCATTGGGAACACTATGGGCGGCACAACGCGTTGACATCCACGAAGGAAGGGATAGTTTTTTAAAGCGAGCATATCAGAAAAGAAGGTATACAGTACATAGTTAAAGTAATTGGAGTCAATAACGACTTCAATGGATCCCAAACGCACCAACAAAATACTCCCACAGGACGGGTGACAGAAAAAAGATTATTAAAAAGTGAAGACAAAGAAGAAATTAATAATAGAATAATAAAAAATATTTTTACTTGTATTACGTAAATAAAAATGTTATTTCTAACTTCTCAAACATCTAGTTCAATAATTCTCGCACCAGCGACTGGAATGTGTGAATCAGCGAGCAAGTTCTAAAACAAACGCACATCACATGAAAGGGATTCTTCTTCTATGACGTGTGCTCAGAGCTTAACTGTCGACAATCTAACAACTCATACCTACATAGTCGCACATGAAGTTCGTAGCCCGGTAGACAGTCAGACGGTCAGGCTTACTTGAGATTCTACCTAGTTCCTGGTATACATACCCGGTCTGCCAGTCGCGGAGACGGGTGACTGCTACTGGTGTCTTACGACAGTGCTCTTAGGTTCTAATAGGTTTACGGACTAGAGAAGCTTTTCTAGCATAGCACAGTTTGACATCAGCTGTACTATAATATAATTATTATATATTAATATAATATAATTATTATTATGTCTTCTTCATAATAATTCGTCTTCGTAAGCGATCAGAAAGCCGTCGATCTCGGTTGTTAACGCTAGATATCAATCGTTTAGCAACGAGGTCTGCAAGGTGCATGAAAATTATCGGCTTAATCCTTCGCTAATCCACATTGAATCAGCATGGTGGAGAACGCAGAGAGGAGGTCTCTTCGCATATTATCCGATACTCTTCCCTACGCTCTCACTACCACACACTTCTTCCTGCTATTTTGACACTTCACTTTCTTTTAATCGGAGAGTCAATCAAACGACAGACGCTTCGACAAGGGCTTCTGCCACCCACGGTGCTGTCGTCACTGTGATGTCGCAGCGGACAAGGAAGCGATGTGACTGTTCAGCTTATGTAACATTTCCCATGTCGGCAGCAATCAGCTGTCAAACGAGATTTGATAACGTCCGCGGAACTATGAGACATTTGCATAACCGCACTGCGAATATAAAGCATATTACACGCTGTCCGTGTCTTCTTTGCGTGTATGACGGACGACTTTGTCAATAGTCAATCCTCACAAGAAACTCAATGTAGTGCATTAGGGGGGGACTTCGATTAAGACTCATTTCGAATATCTTTATGTGAACCGATAATAACATCATTGAACAAGTAATTTTTATTAAACAAACATATAAACGACTTTAATAATATTATTATTTAAACTGAAACATCTTCAGATCGGGAATCCTACTAATATCATAAAGTTGCTAAAGTTTGTGAGAATGGATGCCTGAATAGATGGATGGATGTTTGACACTCTTCCACACATAAACTACTGAAAAATGTAAATGAAATTTAGTACAGAGATACATTATAGTCTGAAATAACACATAAACTACTTTTTATCAAAATATCACGCAGGCATATCCGCGGACGGAAACTAGTATAGAAATAAATTAGCTTTAACTTACGGTTCATTATACTTATATCGCGGCCAATACAACCGTTACTACAGTGTCTTAACCGCGTCTGGACGGAAGTAGGAAGGAAAGTGCGTAAGCATCTTTATAGATGTCGTTACCCTCATATCCATCGCAGGAACAATCGTCGACCTTCTGGGTCCTTGTCTGGTTATGGCGGCCCGGAATTAATCAACACCATACTGGGCCACGACTACATGAGCCAGGGGATAACAAATTGTATTGACTTCTTGTTCATATATGTATGTGTCTATAGATCACGACAGATTAATAAAAATATACCTCATTGTACTAAAATGGATATTAATATTTGTCCATCCTCCACAGTGTGAGGAGTCCATGTCTGCCGGCGACATGTGCGTGTCGGCGGCCAGAGCGGGACCCGCAGCGCGCTGGCACCCTGCCTGCTTCGCCTGCTCCAGCTGTCAGGAGCTGCTGGTGGACCTGGTGTACTTCTGGAAGGACGGCCGGCTGTACTGCGGGCGGCATCACGCCGAAACCTTAAAACCACGGTGTTCTGCATGCGATGAGGTAATTCACAAAACCTCTAGATAATATAAGTTAAAAGTTAAATTATTGTCCTTAACGTAGTTCCGTAACGTAGCGTGTCTGGTTAAGTCTAATTCATACATCTATAATTATCTCCTTACTCAAAAGCTGACTACCAATCAACTATTCTAAAATTCACAAAAAGGTACCTGAAATTATACATAATTAGATCGAGCTAGCTTACTTCGGTGTAGTAGAACAGCCTTACGACAGCTCGTTGTTGCGGGGAGTGCGGGGGGAGTTGTCTAACGAAACGAAAAGCATTGACATAAACCTTATAATATATTTATTAAATCTAATTTGCATCACGTGTCAGAGCCAAGGAAGTTACGCAATATGTATACTTCCCAACGTTTCGTTGGACATCAAAAACAATGAACTGTGTTATTCAAGTACTTACAGTTTTGTAACTAGTTGTAGATAAAAGATTATTCAGGGTACGTAATTATCAGGAAGTGTCCAATTTACCACCCTCAATAACTTCAAAACGACAGCCGTATAGAAGAGCATTTAGGTCAATTTCCTCCCCTTGGGCACGTAACAGCCGCCGGCCCTCGCAGCCCTCGCAGCC
>DWKC01000378.1:0-13274 GCA_018249195.1 Racta chiria
TGCGGCAGCTCGCGCTCCGGCCGTCGGCACAGCGTCGACACCGTCTCCACTTACCTCAGCCATGAGAGCAAAGAGAGCTTGCAGGTACTGCCCACTACACTTACGTTAAGATAGAGGGCGTTCACGTTTGGGGCGACTGCAGTTATCACTGCTTTATTTCGGCATACGTCAACGTCAGTGAAACATGACAACTGTTACACACCTGCGCGCTTATGTAGCGCGCATTCTACTTCTCTATATTTATTAATCTATGAATATCATGGTTTACAGCAAGCGTCAGTAGGCGAGTTGCTGAACTGCAGCACGGGCAGCGACGACGTGTTCGAGCCGCCCGAGCACCTCGCACTGCCCGCGGTCGACAACCGGTCCGACGGTCGGTTACAAACACACACACACACACACACACCTTGGAAGTCTAAGGACAAACTCTTTTACAATACAACATTGTAATAAAATAATGTTGATATACATTATGTTCCAGATGAGCTGTCCATGTCCCCTTGTCCGTGGGGCGGTGCGGGCGGGGTGCCCTGGCCTCGCCTCGCACAACACGACACTCAGAGAGACGCTGGGGTATGCTAATTATTTATTACAGTTAAAAACGTTTATAATTCAAATTCAGGTCATTTATTTCATCTTAGGAACCAAAAGCTCACTTAACGAAATACAAAAAGTTAACAATTCCTAGCCCCTTCCTGAATTCTAAAACTGACAATTGAATAGACAATTCTATATTTAATTAATAAATTTTTAATTATAATAAATAATTTTTAATTAATATAATTTTCGCTGTTTCTTCTCCTCTGTATTATGGCACCTTTCCGAAACGGTGGTAGATTCTAGATTCTAAATATTTGACGTTCATAAGTGTATTGATTACAGTATAGAGGTATTCCTACATGAAATAAACGATTTTGATTTTGATGTTGAACAGTATCTGGTCGTTCAACATCAACATCAACATCAGCTTTTTGTTATGCTACATGAGGCAAATGGGCAGACGGTTCATCTGATAAAAAATGATCACCCCGCCTATGGATATTACCATCACGAGGCCGAGGTGTCGTTAACTCGTTGCCAGCCAGGAAGAAAAGTGTTAGACCGGGGAAATCAAGGGCAGAGAAGCAGTAGGTGGTTGAAGCAACCTTGGTTAATATGAACATTTAACAGACTTCAGACACACTTAACAACATACTGCTCCAAGATGGGTGACAAGAGGAGAATGGGAAGGAGGACGATTAAAGAATGGGGAGAAAAAAGAAGATAATTGGCGCCATGACTTCGTCCGTTGTTCAGCAGGGTGAGCCATGACCATGTTGCAAAATTACGAAATAATGAGCCAGTGTGTTGAAAAAATAATTTTGAAATGTTGCAACACTGAGTACAACTGGACGATGGGTCATGTTGCTAAGTGTTTGGTCGTAGGAGAGTCCGTACACGGAGTGCCTGGTGTGCGGCGCGGGGCGGGGACGCGGCGAGCGGGCGCCGGGCGAGCAGCCGCCGGGTTCCATGGCGTGGTGCCGGCAGCCCGCTGCGCTGCCAGGCTTCCCCGACGTCGGCTCCATCCTCGTTACTTACAAGTTGGTTCAATGTCCTCGCCGACAGCATCTCGTTTAACTTTGAAATTGAGTGACGTTAACTCTTGGTTAAAATGTTATCTACCGCGTCGTTCACCAACATGAGCCGTGCTTCACTTATTTGAATGCGCGGTGATTTGCCAAGTTTATGAAATTATTGCAGGGTGTAGATGTACGATGTACCTATCAACTAACTTATTTACTTAAATGTTTTAATCCATTATTTTCAATATCTAATATAATCTCTAATATAATATAATATCTAATATAATATAATTTAATAATATGTATTATTTTTTATTGAAAAGTGAATTTTATATTGTACTTCTTATAGTTGAACTTTCGCCTGGGAATATTCGACGCAAGGCTCTTGTGATCTACATGCTGTACACTGTAAAGTAAATGTTCAGAATTCGATCATTACCAATATAGTATAAAGTTCTCCGGTGTGATCAGTTTCCAGTCGGGTCGTCAGTCGTCGCGTCACCCGGCGCCGGGCGCGCCGTACTACGCGGTGGGGTTCCCGCGGCACTCGCTGTTGCCGGACGCGCCGGCGGGCCGCCGCGTGCTGGCCGCGCTGCGCGCCGCGTGGGACCGCCGCCTGCTGTTCACGGTGAGCGCGAGCCAGACGACGGGCCGCGAGCACGTGGTGGCGTGGCGCGTGCCGCCGCCGCCCTCCGCGCCGCACCACTACCGCCCGCCGCACGCGCCGCACGAGCCGCACGCGCCGCTCGCCCGCACGCTGCACTACCTCGCGCCGCTGCTCGGCGACGTCTGACCGCACTTGACGTTAGTGCTCATTACATTGATTGGCTGTATAACAAATGTATTGGACCTCTTTTTTCATCTTGCACATCTTATAAACAAAACACGATCGAAGATATTAAGTATAATGTGGTGGTTATTAGAAAAACGTAATCTTGTTACTATTGTAGTAAACTCTTATCCACTGGTGCTCTCGTAAGCTGAATAAATGGAACTATGAAGTATTTAGAATCATTGAGATTTGACGAATTTCTCTTATTGTGGAATTGAAAAGTTGCTTTACGTCAGGCTAGGGGTACACTTATATTATAGTGGTTACTATGAAAACCGTAATATCAACCCGTAGTATCAACTGATGTTTATTTACATAATGACGCAAGATGAAAAAAAGACCATAGAAAAGTATTTCCCGTCTCTTACACACTGCACACATTTCGTATTGTATATTGTATTGACACTTCTTCTATTGTGGTATTATTATACACTTGAAAGTGTAAAATTCAGGGCTTCCAACTGAATTTTATTTTTAACAATTGACGCCTTTTTAAATGAATGAATTATAAATATTTTTTTGGTTTGATATTAAAGTATTATTATATTATTGATATAATTTTTTTGGCAGCGACAGATCGCATGCTAGTAGATTTGATACGGGCGAATTATAATATTGATTGAATATTATATACATTAGATACATTACGTATGTTATTATATTGATATTGTTTACTAGATTGAATATTATTTTGTTGAACGACAAAGTTAGAACTCGGTATTTTATAATAATTATTATTAAAATAGCTTCTACAAAAGATATGTATACTTGTAATTAAACTTAGTAAAGTTATTTAATTATTTTGTTATTAGGGACCTAGCCAATTTAGAATCTAAGTATTCACTTGAGTGCCAATTAGTATAAGATTTAAAGACATGGCCGCTGCATTGTGTTAGTGAATATGAGGAGAGGGAAGAGGGAGGAGAAGGGAGAAAGGGGAGGGCCGGGTGGTGGCAACTCAAAGATTGATTTTAATTGTTTATAACGTCTAAGTAAGTCTTGCCAGAGAGTGCCTTGAATTATTATACGTGTCGGACGTCTTCCGTGACAACGAATCTTCCATGTAAGCTTTATTTGATGTAATGTACTGATTCTATTATTGTTAATTGTTAAAGTGTCGCAAGTATTACAGCGGTCTCCACTGACGTCGCATTTAATATTAGTCATTAGGATATCGCCGCAGACTGCTTGTCTCTTTCGTATTTTATATTTAGTTAAAGATATGCATTTTGAGGGGTGATAGCTACCCGCGGTGGTGCGGCTTTTCTTCATCTAAACTCAATTTCAAAAATACCATGTTACTGGTTACTGGTACTGACGACATATTTAACATGCCGTTACATTGACCCTGCTTGGATCGTGGTCACGGCTGAACGTGTTAAATGTCGTAAGTATCCGTAACATGTATGATGATGTACAGTCCACGATGAGTGCAGCTAAAAATAATGAAAAAATAACCTTTACCTGACGTACCGCCGCGCGCAGTCGTATTATTGTATGTTAGTTCAATTTATTATAGCGGTCGTTAGACGATGTATCTTGTTAGAATCACTTTGTAACAATTTTAATAAATTCTAAACATATTTTTGTCTTTTTTTTGTAAATATAAAATCACCCGCTGATGGTAAGTTATTAAAGAAGTTATAAGAAGCATATAAGGTAAAAAATATGACGATCATTCAATAAATAATGTTTGGACTTGGGGTGCCCTTACGCCCTTACGTCCATCCATCCCCTGGGGCCAAGCCGCCAACCCCTGGCCATCCGCCGGCGATATACGAAACGCATTATAACTTCAGCTAACCTCCGCTCTCAGTTTTTAGAAGTAGTTGCCGTTTATGCAGCAACTAAATGCTGGAACAAAATTCCTCCATCCATGAGGAACCTGCAGAATATAAGTGCATTTAGAACTTAAATAACAGTTTTTATATGAATATTAGAAGGAAATTTAAATAACTCGCACACATAATGCGTACATATTCTATGCTACGATGGTATTATAATTATCACCCTGCGTTATCTTTTCTACATAGTGACGTATATATACGTTTGCCCCAAACCACTGAATTTTAGACTATGGGTTACTCTAAAAACCAGCGCTCGTTGTTCTGTGTGACCATATTATGGTAGGAGTAGCCGCTTTTCTCCTTTCTGTTTTATTGTAAAAATTTAATTTATATGTCCTAAAACATTATTTCTTATTTCATTCTTTCTCAATGCTCTATACGTAGTGTCGGAAAGCTGTACTCTTCTTCCTCCTCATCCTTTAATGCTTCCCATTCTTATTCTGTCATTGTGGGTGGCGGTGATCACTTAACATCAAGTGACCCGTCTGGTTGTTGCATATAGCATAAAAAAGTAGTACAAATATAATATTCCTGCTCGAGGACAACACGAATATAAATTCTACAATAATAAATAGGGCAGATTTATTAATAAAAATAGCTTATGATGATATAGCAGATTATTGGTCGAACCGGTTCAGAACGTATCGCTCGACGAACTCTTCGCACACCTCCAGTTGCCGCGACCTATAGGGCGCGCAGGCCCGCGCGTGCGCTAGCACCGGCGCCGAGCGGTCCTCGTTGCAGTACTTTATGAAAGTCACCGGGTCGTCAAATGTCTTCTGCGCGAGCCCCGGCTCCATCAGAACGTACGGAAATATCCCTATGGTCTCCAGCATGCCGAACATCCTGGCCTTGTGGCACCAGCCTACGAAGTCGTCGAAATCGTAACCTAGCGTTTGCAGTCTGCTCTTCGTCTTTTCGTCTATGTGCTCTAAGAAGATCACGTAGTAGTGCCTAAATATGGTGGCTTCGTATTTTTTGCGGAAGCTTCTAGAAGTATTCAGGTACCAGAATATCATGAGGTCGAATGCCGGCGGAGCGTATCGGACGCACTGGAAGTCGATGAGTAGGGCGTTCACCGGAGTTTTATCCTCGTACTTAAACATTATGTTATTAACCCAAAGATCCTTATGGATGGTGACGTTTAGGCTATTGCTTTCGGCGAGGGAATCGCAGGCTTCCAAGTATAATTTTAGGAGAATTTCTTCCAGGTCCAAGGGATATTTATCGAATTTGTTAGAGAAGTTGGCAAGAAAGTTCTTAGTGAGTTTTGCAGCAGCGTGTAGCCATGGCGAGTCGTTGAATGTTGGTTCCTTCAAAAGATGTGCATATTCCTGGCTGAAGGGTACTTGGGCAAGGATGGTTCTCTTAGTTTCGTAGTTAGCGGATGCCGCGTGGAAGCGAGCGATGGACGCCGTGGTGAGGAGAGTGTGCTTGAGGTCAAGGCAGTCCAGTGTAGGGAACTGACGGTATCCTTCGTACAGGAGATCGGGCATCACTAAGATTTTATCGGTGTATATGTAGGCCGGCGCGCACCATGGACTCGACTCTGTTGAGTAAATTAGGTTCAATAAATAACACTTTAATTATATTATTTAACTAGCTGAGCCCGCGTCTCCGTTCGCGCGGAATTTGTAAAGACGGAATTCTTAAATATAGAAAGAAAGAAAAAACGTTTATACCAGTAATTGTCTACTGCATCTAGGTTTACAACATTAAATTTATATTAAATTGTACAAATTTTGCAGCAAGCACAAATGGAATTGGTTTGCACTCAGCAATACCTGTGGCAGAACCACAGGCCTGGTATTCTGTGCGAACCATTTTCATGCCCAGTTCACCCGTGTGACATCGTGCGCCAAATAACGTATATTTAACAATAATTAACAGCAGATATATTTTACAGAATAGTATACACAAAACACAAATAAAAAACCATAAAGGAAACACAGAATTGGTGTTATGGATTAACAATATTGTCATGAGCCAATATTATGATTATAAATATGATATAAGCTAAGATAAATAAATAAAAATATTGTGTTTGTCCGTACCCTATGGCTTTATCTTTTTTATTTGTGCATGGATTTTAATAAAAATTCCCCTAACAGATAAACCGACAAACAGACAAAAATTCTTAAAATGTTGGTTTTGGGTTCTCTTCCCTACTACCAACCGCCCCTATTATTTTCTCCCATACATCTTCCATGTACAGACAGCGATCTCTTATAGATTTATTATAAATATGATGATGATATGATGTACCTAATTAAAAAATGTGTGGCCCATTGTAAGGAGTCATATTTATACACGATACAGCCCATACCTACGGGTTTGGGATTGATTTTAATTGAAATTTGATTCGATTTTTAATCAAATTGTCATGCACCAGTTGTACAATCCATTCAATCGTGGCATAAATTTCAAATTGCTTAACTCGTGTCATCCATAAGAAACCATCACTGAACAGCAGCCAATACTATTCACTCACCGTC
The DNA here is from genome assembly GCA_018249195.1 of Racta chiria. Lineage (NCBI taxonomy): Eukaryota > Metazoa > Arthropoda > Insecta > Lepidoptera > Hesperiidae > Racta > Racta chiria. The sequence goes on from DWKC01000378.1 coordinate 6,737, forward strand.
AGTGTGCGACTGTAACTTCCCAAATAGCTCGAACATTATCATCTCTCGCCTATAGTAGTGGTGTTCATCGATAAACTTTGCTTTAGGCTCATTCGACAGAGGCATGCTCTTCACGAATAGGTGAACTTTCCTTCTGGAATCTTCCACTGTTACATCAAATGTAACTCGAAAATGGTCTCCCAAAAACCCGGTGAGGCCCTGGGTAGCAGGTTTGATCGCAGAGCCCACCAACTGCCAGCTGTCCCCCGCGGCCTGCTGCAGTATATAATGGACCTGTTCGGTCGTCAACACGTCTTCGAGCGTCGTGACTGCATGGCTCTCCATTGTGAAGTTTCCGTTGCTGCGAAGATGCAAAGTTTATATCGGATCTACTGTTTACTATTGGGTTTCTATTGTTTATGATATTCCGCTTCTTAACGACTGATGTATTCTGATATCTGACTATATTTAAAACTGCTCCTGACATAACAACTTTAGACCTTACGCCAAGGTGTTAACGCCATATTGTTTGAGAACAAACAGTAAGATGTGATAGCAGTTATCAATCATTACGGCAACACAAACTGGGTATATTTGTATCATTTAATATTGACGGAAGCTTACGTTTGAAGTTCCAACGATAAGTAACATTTGAAATGTATGTATTTCATACCTACATCTACTATAAGTATTGTACAGGTTCTAGGTATATTAAAACAAGTAGTTATTGCATACTATTTTTACTACTTTTTACAATACTACTATTTTACAATACTAGTTACTATATCCTTGTAAACATCATGTTCAGGTTTGTTATTTGATCATCAGGTTTATACATATGCACCCTAGATTTGATTGCTGGACAATACCATTTGTTAAATTTGTTTTCTCTTAATACCTCTTTTATTTTGTGGAGGCGTCACAAATATAAATAAATGGAAACACAGATTGTGTCCTTATCTAAGAGTTTGACACACGTGTATATTTTGCTCATGAGTTATCGTCTGAGACAGTGATATTACGTAAATCGTATATACCTACGTAAAAAAGGTGTGAGCGCTATCACCGCGCAATGAAGCTTAAAGTTGATTGTCATTTCGCAATCTTTTTGTATTTCAATAAAATCTTTGAACAAATGGGAAAGTTTTAAACAGCGACTGATTACAAAATACGTAGGAACTAGATTTTATTATATATAATTGTCTTGTTACTCGGTCGTACCCAGACTATAGTTAGCGATGGAAAGCCACGGGGGAAACATCATGGATGTGTTGACAATGAAACAGATCAGTCATATTTTGAACCAGGCAGCGGGAGAGGGATGGACGCTGGTGCGGACTGAAATTAAACCAGCCTGTCCGGGCATCTCTGGATTTGTGGGAGATCACTTCCGAGTTACCTTCGACGTAAAAATAGAGGATTGCGTAAAGAAAGTTCACTTATTCGTAAAAAGCATCCCTCTGTCCAACGAGCCCAAGGCAAAAACTATCGACCAGCAAAATTTTTATAGAAGGGAAATGACAATGTTTAAGCTGTTTGAGCGAATGGGAATAGGCGAGTCGGGCGGTGAGTAGACAGTGGACAGAGAAGCTCGTTTCTAAGTTCCTTATTACTTTTACTTATTTAAGTTAATATATAGATCATACATATAATAAATCTGTAGCTGATCGCTGTCTGTACATAAAAGAAGGAAGAAACTTATAGGGGGAGTTTGTAGTAAGGATTAGAACCCGAAAACACAATTTTTAGATTTTTTTAATGTTTATCTATTTGTCTGTTTCTCTATGACTTTGTTCGCGCTAACCTCAGAAACGGCTGATCCGATTTGAATTCGTTGTCACTGATGTACTGGGCTAAGCTTGGATTGACACTTAGGGGTATAGATGCTGAAATAAAGAATTAAATACAAATTCCGCGTGAACAAAGTCGCGGGCTCGGCTAGTATTTTAATGTTTAAATAAACGAATTATCTATAATATATAATGTAGTAGCCAAAAACTATTCATCGTGAGTGTCCTTTATGTAATCTCTAAACGTGAAGCAATATTAATTTCTTAATAGTTACAAGTACCTTAGCGGAATTCATTTGCATGCGCCTGTATACAATTCTCTTCGCTATGGTAACGGTAAAGTGTTGCTTTATTATTTGTTCAACAGACTCTAATTCGTGGTGTCCAAGGGCCTACCTTTACAACGAAAACATCGTAGTGATGCCCGACCTCCTGCACCGGGGGTACCGCCAGCGCCCTCCACTGGACTGCCTCGACCTCGAGCATATTCTGGTGACTGCGGCCTCCATTGCTCGCTTTCACGCCGCTTTTGCTAATTACGAAACGAATAGAGCCCTCAATGGACAACCATCATTCAACCAAGAGTATGGACATCTATTGACAGATCCGACATTTAGTGACTCTCCGTGGTTACATGCTGCTGCCAAATTAACTAAAAACTTTCTCCACACCTTTTCCGAAGACAGCAGCCGATATCCAGCGGACTTGGAAGACATTCTGATTAAATTGTATATAGAAGCGTGCGAATCCTTGACCGAGAGCAGTAGCTTGAATGTCGTCAATCACAAGGATCTTTGGATCAACAATATCATGTTTAGTTATGAAGGTGACCGTCCGAAGAATGCCATGTTCATAGACTTCCAGTGCATTCGATACGGCCCGCCCGCATTCGATCTAATGATATTTTTGTACTTGACCACTTCTAGAAAATTTCGTCAAAATTATGAAAGCAAGATACGGAATCATTATTATGCTATCTTCTTAGAAAATGTAACCGATGGCACAAAGGCGAGATTGCAATCTTTACGATATGATTTTAACGATTTTGTGGCTTGGTGCGAAAAAGCTAGAATTTTCGGCATGTTGGTGACTATAGCGATCCTTCCCTATGCTCTTATGGAGCCGTCCGTAGCTCAAAGGACTTTCGACGATCCTGCGACCTTCATAGAGCACTGCAACGTAGATAGGTCGACGCCGGTGCTATCTCACGCCCGGGAGAGCGAGGTATACAAGCTGAGGCAGCTGGAGGTCAGCGAGGAGTTTGTCGAGCGATATGTTATGAAGAAATTAGTTTAGCCTGAAAGTTCCTTCTAGGCTAACTGGCGAGAGAGACATTGGACTGCGGCGTCTAGGTATGTTGATGGTTATTATAATAAGTGACAAACCCTCGGATCAAAAAAAAACATTGCAATAGTTATTTTGCTATAATTATAGTTATTTAATTTATTTCAAGCATTTAAATAATATTTTATATTGTTTCTATTACTCCTACGTAATAACTGTTTTCTATATGTATTTCAAATCAATTTGTTACGAAAATATGAGCTGCAATTTCTTGCATAGTAATAGGTTCTACGTTCTATTAATTTATATATCTCGACTGGCCTGTTGGTCTAGTGGTTTGTAAGCCTGACTGGTAAGCCGGAGGTAGTGGGTTCGTTTCCCAAACTTTTATGTGACGAGCAGGAATGTCTGTTCTTTGTCTGGGTTTAAAAAAGTCTCTAAATAGGTAAGTAAATATTATGGATTAGATGTGTGTCCTGTGTAGAGTTGTCCTGAGTTATTTATTTAAATCTCGTAGTACTTTTGTTGCACTACACATCGACTTAAAATTCTCAGATGTCCTCAAATTTTAGGTAATAGGTAAAAATGAGCAACTCCTGGACCCCGATCGACTGCTGTCTGATTGACGGGATAATGGAATCATTACCAGATGTGTGGACGGTACCAGTGCTGGCTGGGCGACACCTAGATCAGTGAGCAATTCGCAGCCTCCAGATAAGGCGAGGCGAGTGGCGTGACCTGTCCAAAGCTCGTGACACAGATAGCCCGCTGACCATACCGGGCGGCCAGATGGTCGCCACCACCGCGTTACGACACGAATTGCGGGATAGACCATCGGGAAGAGAGAATCTTTTCATATTTGACTTATAGCTCGGTGCTATCAACAACACGATAAAAGAATTTCAATGTTGAAATCAACAAACAACTATATAATAAATAAGTGTAGGTCCAGATATCAATTTATTAATGTCACTCAATTACATAACTCTATGTGCTCATCAAAATAGCGGTAAGAATCGGTAAGTGAGCTGTCCAACTCCCACAATGTTCCGCTACAATGGGCGAATAATTTTTACCAACAATCGTTGCCTAGCAACGTCGACGCCGAGACTTTTTCTGTTCCTGGGTGGCTGGTACAAGTCCGTGGGTCGCCGCTGGTTCACACACTCACCTTACTCAACGGTGTCCTAATTTTCGCTTGGTATCTTCACTTGTTTACGTCTATACCTGCTGTATTTCGCAGAACGGCCAGTAGATATGTGCCATATTCCAAACCGTAGTAAGTAAATTAATTACATAGCAATCTGTTATGTTTATTTAGTCATGTTATAAAATAAATAAATAAATAAATAATATATAATACTGTATGGTTCTATTAATCTTTCAAGTATTTCTTAACATTTAGAAACCTAACTAGGTAGTTAAAGTCAAGTGATCAGGAGACTCCAGGCTGGAGGCTCAGCAAGGGCAGCGGGTGCCGGGTGGGCGCGCGGCCAGCGTGACGTGGCGTCACCCCCGTGACGTCAGCGCTTTGTGTCTGCTTGCCCGACTGACTCATTGTTCACCAATCTGAATAAAACATACGTGGTCGCAGACGTTAGTAGAACAAGTGAGGATAGCCCGGTAGCTAGTTCTACCGTGAACCAAGTCGCTCCAAGTATATTGAATTTCTTTATGAAGGGTGTTATATTTTTTACTGGAGAAGTAGTATCTGCTTGTTTGGACCTTGGTAGCGAGTAGAATATAGCAAGATCTACTCTATACTACTTTACCATATACGTACCACTGCGCAAAACGGACTCCAAAAACCGAAGCTATTATTTCGTTCGACGGTTATCTAATTTGGACTCTCAGAGAATCAAATTCAGAGGCTTAAATTATTCTTATAACGTACGGACGTTTTACTTCTTTGCAACCCTTAACTGTCTCACTACTGGGCTCGGGTCTCCACTCACAATGTGAGGGGTACAGGCCATAGTCCACCACGCTGGCCAAGTCCGGATTGGTAGACTTCACAAACCTTTGAGGATTTTATGAGAACTCTCGATAGTGCAGGTTTCCTCACGATGTTTTCATTCACCGTAGCAAGTGATAATCAACATCTGAGACGCACATAGTTTAGAAAATTAGAGGTGCGCGCAGCACTGTTTGAACCCTGGACCTCCTGGGTTCAAATACTGTATTAATTAATGATTACAAGTATGTAAAGTTTATTATAAGTACATAAACACGTTTGTGTTGTTTTTATAAAGCCCACGATAAGTTAGGTATCGTGTATCTAAAAAAATAGGCATAATTAAATGGTTACATATTGTTTATAATTGTTTTTATTGCTGGTTACCTGGTACAGAGCTTACCATACATATGTTTTATTTTCGAAGCTATTAACTTTATTATCTATAGGAACTTCACTAGATAGGATCTATTATGTCAATACATATCTATTGCATAGAAACACAGAACAAAAAGTACTTTTGTTTAAAATTAACTAAAACTATTTTTTTAAATAGTTTCGTTATGCGAGTTATTGGTGTCATAGTCGAAATAATTGATTTGAATTTGAACCCTAACAATATTTATTATATTCGGCGGTACGAAGATTGACAGGCCATAAATAATCCTATAAGAGCATTCCAATTGTGCAGTTTCATTTACAATATACAATATTCATATACAATATTGTATATTTACAATTCATTATTCATGAAATACTGTGTTATATTAAAAAATATATATTAATTTAAAATTTATTATTCATAACAGGTTGTAAACATCGTTCAGGCTGCGGATAAAATCGGCAAGCAGGCACGTTACAAGGGATGTTTATGCAAACTACCCACATGTATCGCGGCAACACATGCCTTTCAATGTACAATCACGAACTCAATTCGGATCGTTGGTGATAGGTCCAAGTTATTGTAAGCTTATGTGCATATTTTTAGGGTTGCGTATTAGTTATGAATCCTTGTGGCTTCGATATCACGTCCATCCATAGACAGTCATTCACAATTATCTGTAATTATAATGAGTTTAGATATTTATCACAAGAGAGTGGTAGAATAAAATCTTTTAATTTTTTTATTAGGGCATCTTCCTTACTGATGAAATGAACTGGTAAAATTATTTTTTCTGGTTTGCTTCAGCGTGTGGATCATACGATTAAATTATTTTGGCCCTAGAAAGATTTTTTTGACTACTTGTGACTTTAAGACAAAGTAAGAGATTGTCGACAATTTCATGACAGTAGCATATTACATGAAAGGGAAACGCTTTCCTCAAAATCCCCTCTCCCAAATCCCTAAAATTTCCTCAAAATAAGTAATCTCAACAGCGCTCTTAGCCCGGTGGCTTGTTTCGATGGTATGTGATCGAGAAAGTTAAGCAACAGCAGGCGCGGTCGGTAAGAGGATTGGTGATCGTTAGTTGCAATAATTTCATGAGAGCTTCCGTACTTTGGAGGGCTACGTAAAGGCGCCGAACCTGAT
>DWKC01000379.1:0-13262 GCA_018249195.1 Racta chiria
CTTACTTAATTTTAAACTAAAATATTTTTATTTAAATATTATGATAACATATCTAGAATACACATAAAATAACTAACAAAAAGTATCGTGACGGACTCGTTAGCTCAAATTTAAAAGTTATGGTAAAATTCAAAACCTAACTAGCATGTTTTCTTGTAAAAAACTTAGTCTCTCCGAATGAACTTAAAACCGTTCTTTGCGTAAAATATTTACGTTATTAATTAACATTCGCAACAATTTAATAATTAAAACTATTGGATTTAAATTCAGAATAACTCTTTCATTATATTACACTCGGCTTTCTACATGTAAATATTAGTCGATTGATAGAATAAATCTAAATCTTACCTTTTTACTGGAATGTTTTAGATAGGTATTAGGATGCAACAAGTACAAATATCTATCTATTGCCATACATACTAAAATTACGGCACTTTGTTGACTCACGGCTCCACGCAAAAGGGCCTGTGAAACAAAATTATCGTTAAGCAATTGTTAACAATATTCAAGGTTCAGTAACTTGTAAAGCTTATACTGGCTTCATAGAAACTTTGTGCAAAGTCACTAAATAAGCCATTAACGATAGAGAATTAGGCGCCTTCCATGAAGTTTTAACGATTTCATTGTCCGTCACTGACGCACCGTCAGCGTTTCAGCAACAATAAGTCTTTTAAACTGCGAAACTTTCGGCTTATCATCAAAGGCAATACCACAATGGTGATCCGTTTGAAGGCATCTTACATTATACACATTTGGAATTTCGATGTAGACTCGAACGAATCTCATTTCAACCAACCAAACGGCGGGTAAACCAAACAAAATGTATATTAAAGAACTTAAATAAATTGGTACCAAACCAAATTGTACCAAACACTTTTATCCCTAGCATCCGATTACCTTTTAACTTTGCGTACTCAATTGAGAACTTTTTCCGAGGGCCAACTTTACTCATTTTCTCTTCATCTCTTGTTTAAGTAAAGTTTTACAGGGACTTTGTAGCTTGGTATCTAGCTCTAACTGGATTAAGAAACACTCATCAAATTTGATGCCAAATAAATTTATCTTTAATAATAAAGTGTCTACTTATATTTTGTTTTAACAAAAATGTCTTTATAATTATAACTTCAAACATAGTTGTTATTAGTATTAGTATATATACATAGTCATGTATGCAATTTTCAATTCCTTCAAGTATTTCACCTTCACTTCAAACCATAACGATGAATCAATTGTAACCTATATTTAATATAGCTTAAAATGTAAAAATCTTTCTTTTATTGTTGAAGTTTACGTCAGTTATAAAACAACTTACCTGAATTTGACAAAATATTTCTCCGTACGGCCAACACTTATATAAAGCTGGTAGAAGTGCTACTGGCGCAATTAATATACCAGTGAACAAATCGTTCAGTGCCAATGACGTTAAAAGATATCTTGGCTGCAAAAAAGTAACACATAAGTAATAAATAAACAATCCTTAAGACAGAATATTATCTTTATTAAACATAAAAAATAATAAAAACTACATAAATTAGTTTAATAAAAAATATATTTACGTAATTAATAATAATTATAAAAGTTGTATATTACCTGATTGTCAATATATTTTATATATCTTCGGTTATTTAGCACGCAAATAAGAACAAGGTTTCCAAAAACAATTCCCATAGATAGGGCAAATATGAAGAAGGCTTTTAATATATCTCCAGGAGCAGGGAAAGTAGAGGGCCACCCTTTGTTATTTAGCCAGCAGGAGTTATTCGATAAAGATGGCGCTACGAGCAGTGCGCCTTTGGTCGAGTCGAACATAGTCGGCGCCTGCGAACAGAGCGCGCTCTTCTTTTGAATAAGGCATTTAGATCACATGCAACACAACGTGGTTTTAGTTGCTTTAATTTTTGTTAACGCTTATGTTATTTTTACTTCACACTGCCACCTCCCATTCTTCATTATGGCGTACAGGTAGAACGGCTACTTCTCGCGTGCTTCACGAGCTTGTTGTCAACAACGTCTGAAACAAAGGCAGCAATTAAAGTTTGACTTAAAAGTAGTTTTGGGGGTGAAAATCTTTTTATCTTTTTTAGGTGTGCGAATATTTTCAACATTGGCAGAGGCATAATATTGCGGAAATTTGAACGCAAGTGCAAATATGAAAAAGACATTATTATTGCAGTTTTGTATCTGTATCACGTGAATTTCGTTGCACTGTATCCTGTCAAAAGTTATTTTACGCTAGGACACATCTATCTTTAATGCAACAAATTTGACTTCTATTCAAGCATTTGACGTGACGAAAAATTTCCACTGAAATAGGATGGGATCCAAATTCGCTCACGTAAAATTCAAAATGCTATCTTTTAGAAGTCTAATAAATATTCGAATTGCGTCCCTGAGAAAAGAAGGGACGGTTAATGTTTCTTAAACGTGGATCGAATCAATTTTACTTTTATCGTAACTGGGATTAACAAAAAATATTTTAAATAAAAACAAGACAAAACAAAGTTAAAAAGTAACTGTTTGTGGTTGGACGTATGCTTTAATAACTTTTTTTATGACACGTAACCAATTTAGCACTTTGACTTTGGGACTGAGGTTGAAAGATGCATAATAACATAATATTTGTCCATCATAATATACTATATAATCATCATACATATAATAAATCTGTAACTGATCGCTGTGTGTATAATAAATAATATACGGAAGATTTTTAGGATAAGCCTTTATTGTTTTTGGTAAAGAATACAAACCAAAACGATGAGGTTAAGGAACTTTGTCTGTTCATCAGTTTGTGCGCGGTTATCTCAGAAAAAACTGATCCGATTTGATGTGTGTTTTCTTTTATATAATGTTTACTATTCAATATATTACAAAAAATATTTTGTTTAACATTTCTGTAACCGGTCGAAAAAACTAATTCCGAACGGAAAAGCGGACACATCTAGTTTAATATAATGATAAAATGATTTAGCAACAAAAATCTGCTATCAATACCTTATGCCTAACACTATAGTTACGTATTTATTGGCTTGACAGTTAATACTGCATAAGCTTACCGTAATCTGGAATCCAATAAAATGCCTATCCACTAATCGTATTGGCCTGCTTTTATCGTCAATGAACTAATTAGATTTTCAACAATGAAGGTTACACAGGTATATTAAAATAGAATATCTATATAATATGGACTCCCACACGCGAGTGTGGGAACATATCACTGTGTGTATAATATGCTGCCTATATAATAAATAAATAAATATCTTATGGCAATTCGCACATTGCCATCGGAACCTAAACTAAGCGTTAGCTTGTACTATGGTGAACAGACAACTGATAAACATTCATATGCATATATTTATTTTAAATATTTACTTAAATAGATAATTTTCCACACACAGAACCAACATTCCTGTTCATCACAGAAATTTTTGTATTGGGTGAAAATCGAACCCATGACTTCCGGCTTAGTAGTCAGGCTTACTAACCACTAGACCAACAGGCCAATCAAATGAATATGGACTATAATCGTATTTATTAAACGAAATTCGTTTATTATACGGCCCCTACCATAAAAACTGAAAATAAACAAAGTAATTTTTGTTTTAAGAATTTTGTTCTTAACACTTTGTCTATTATATATGCCAAAGTAACGTAGATTTAAATCTGCACTATTGGCAAATACGTGCCTGAATAACTCAACATCGCAATAAAAACAACCTCATTATATCGAGAGAAACTCTTCACCTCTCGTAGAATATTTTTCACCGCAAAAACGAAGAGAAATGACCCGTGATATGTGAACCGGTTGTGGCTCGTATCCTAGGAATCTAGCCACCAATCTAAGTATTTCTCGTTACGACATTTCTTAGATTGTCGAGGAGCTGTTGATTTCCTAAAGGAAATAACTTCGCAAAAAAATACTGTCACACTTTGAGTACATGTTTGTTTTGGGTTTCTTTGATAAACCCAATAAGGTTCTTGTATTGGGAAATTGAGTTTTATAAGGAATTCCGAAGACTTTAAATTTCCCAAGACGCCTTTTTTATTAGGATAGTTTTCACTTGGAATCTCTAAGTAGTATAGATGTAAATAGCTATTTAAGTAAATGCTTACAACGAAACATTATACTCGAATGTTACCAACTATTTATTGTCTCAAACAAAAATCATCAGTACGACATGTCAAAACCAAGGTTTTCAGGAGTGCATATTTTGTTTTCAAACCGCTTTAGAAATAATTCTTATATAGGTATATTTATAATAGGTATAGGTATATTTACAAAAAAACCTTAAATAGATATATATGCATATAGACAATCTAAAGCCATATATGCAATAAAAAATATCCATTTTTGACTTGTCCTTATGTACGTAAGGTCCGTCGATTTATGCATCGAGCCATACTCAAATAGACGCTGGGTTAACGACAAAAACGTGCCTCGCCACATACCACCTCACTTGAAATGTGGGCAGGTATTTTATTTAGTACGCTCCAAACACAGCCACTGTTAACACGAGTCACGGCGCCGAAATAGGTAATCTAAAGTTGTGAAAATAATGCCCGAAACGACATTTAAGCGGTAGGGTGTCTTACTGACATCTACAATAGGTTATATTGCACATGTATACCGAAACTAAGCCTTTAAGTAACAAATAATATTAAATTTTAATTTGATAAATCGAATATCCAACGCCACAAGTATCGCGGTATCTTGTTTCGCGTAAGCCAAGAAAACCACCCGCAGAACAATAACGGGAAAAAGGACTTTATTTGTTGTGTTTCATGGCTAAATGTTATTTAACATTAGTGTTTTATTTCCTAAGTGGCAAGAATAGGTAAATAAAAAAATTATGATTCTTCTTCTTCTTTGTATGTTGTTTAAAATCATGACTCATTTTCAAAATCGCTTAATCATGATTTCTGCTTAGACAAATCCGCCTTTTGTACCGCATCCTTTATGCTATAACAAAGATTTAAATAAAATAAAATAATGATTTGCAACTTTATTTCAAAGCACAATGGTTGTTATTTGGTTGTACGTAAAACATTTTTTTTACTTTTTTATGTTCTTTAGTAAACAAATGAAGAAGTGTGAGTACCTACACTATTCACGCGGGTGGATTTTAGGTTGGACTTTGTATGTGAAGCTGTATCTAGTCGATTGTCGATGGAAGCATATAAGGGTTTTCATTCACTTTAAAAATTTATACACTTCTACAGACAATCTATATTAAAAATGATATATTGACACTTATTTACTGATGTCTTAATGTTAATAGTAGGTGATAATAAAAACGAATTCTTGCTAATATTATAAATGTGAAAGTAACTCTGTTTAGATAAACATAAAAATATTTCTCTGTCTGTTACGCATTCACGCCTAAATCACTAAACCAATTTTGATGAAATTTGGTACACAGATTAAGTACTAGACGTTTAAGGGGTTGAAATAGGAAATAAAGGTTTGTATGAAAACTCGTTATTATCAGATATATAACATATTTTTTTAGCCTTTTTAAAATTTTACCCAGTGGTGGGGGTGAAATAGGGGTTGAAATTTTGTAGCAAAATTTTATTTTTTAGACAAAATTTTTAATTTCTATTTTTTTATGATACAACATACAAAAATACATACAATCCTCAATTATCACCCTTCTACGATCAACCCTTATTTTTTAATAGCCATTTTAGTAATTTAATCATTTTTCATTCCCCTCGAATAAATTACTATTTATAGAACTCCGTCTATACAATTTCCCCGCGAACGGAGTCGCGGGTACAGCTAGTATAAATATAATAATAAACATATTAGGACAACTTACACACGGCCATCTTATCACAAACTAAGCGTTAGATTGTACTATGGTGATCACACAACTGATAACATATATATTTATTTTTTGGCCGATTCAAAAATGCGCCTAATCATGTAACTCAATGTCATAGATGACATTTACCACGTTTTCATGGAATCTGTTCAGAACTTTGTATACGCCTCTCTTTCGCGTTCTGCGGTCTCTAAGCCGCCTGGCTTAGAAATGATTTTTGTGTTTGTAAATTTTTGTTTGTGTTTTGTTTTTATGTTATTTAATTTGTAGTTTAATTAGTTTTTCTTTAATAACCTCAGATTTAAGTATTGTTACTAACAACTATTGACTTATTCCGAAATAAAGATTAAATAAATATTATTATACTCGTAAATAGTTCAATAGTGAATTTGATGCTACACGCTTATATTTAAATATAGTAATGACTAGCTGTGCCCTCGACTCCTCGAAATAATAACTTAAATTAAATAAAAAATATAATTATTATTTTACCTGGTATAGGCAATACACCTTAGAGCTTACTTTAGTATATTCCTGCAGCATTAACCTCCTTCATCAATAATGTCTAGTTGAACCTGGCCATTACGAGACAATGGGAGCTAATGCTTGATGCTTTGAGTAGGTACTAGGGCACTAGAGGATTACTAGTACTCACATACCGTTAATTTTTAATTTGGGAAGACAAATGGACATTTAGAGTGTTAAATAGACGGACAGAATAAGTATTATTATTAGACCTTTTTAATAGTATGTAACATTAATGTATTGTAATCTAATTGTACATTATTAAACGTGTAACTATATTTGTATGGTAGTAAGAGAATGATCAGACGGGTCACCTGATGGTAAGTGATTATTGTCGCCAATTTTTTTTTTGTTCAAAATAAGTTAGTGCTTGACAACATAACAACATGAGATTTGACAACAATTTCATCTAGTTCTTGGATTCGTCTCAGCTGTGAACAGCTTAACAGAATAACTATTAAAATATATGAAAACTATAAAGGTAAAACTTGATTGAGGAGCACTAAGTGAAGGCAAAGCTATTGGAGAGATTGAAATGCTTTCATGGGAAGAGTTATTTAATGTGTCGTGTATTTTCTAAAGAAGGCTTTGAAGATATTTGAAGATCAACAACGGGACATGGTTACTTACGTGTTACAAAAAAATGCAGAACAACGTCTGCCGGGTCAGCTAGTATAATATATATAATATAATATCTGCTACAAGAGGTCCTTTAATAGGCTATGTTTTGATAGATAGTAGACATATTTTACTTGATGCGTATAGCTTCGTTGTTGGTAACAAGTTACGTAGAAATCAAACTACATAATTACACAGTTTATTACGTTATGAACGGCAAGCAAGGAACGCGCTTGATATGATTTATAAGGGCGGTATGGTTTGTATAGCGGTAGTGTTGACAAGACGATCTCATTAAGCCGACAATAGCACAAACGCGCAATAAATCACAGCATTGTGGAAGTCTGCGGCCGTATAGCAGCTATTGTGCTTGGTTGTGACACGTCATTGTTATTGTTTATAGTGACGTAAACAACGAATAAAATTTGTGGGTATCAGAGTAGATATCCTATTTTATTAACCTCAAAATTGTTACAAAATCTACCAGACAGATATTTAATATTCTTGCAAATATTTAGGTCATGCCTTAATCTTAGCAATGAATTATGAATCTCTGAAATAAATTATACTATCGGTATAGTTAGTAATGGCCCGTAGGCCATGATTGGATCCTAATCCAAAATATTGTCGCTGAGGTCTTGCTAAGCCATTTGGTTGTTTGTGAACACAATCCTATTACAAAATCACAATAGATTACACAGTTTTAGTCGTATTACAAATCTATGTAAAATGATGGAAAAGCTTGCAAGCCCGACACTACGTGATTACGACAGGTTTACGTGTCCTTGGAAGCACAGAAACGCTCAAGAATTTTTGCCACTAACGATCACTCATCCGCTTACTGACCACCTTCACTATTGCATAGCTTTGTCATGCACATGAAACTGTCAAAAGCCGCCAGGCTTTAAACGCGTCTACCTAATAAGGTAATAACATCCAAATAAATTCTCATAAACTACTTAGAGCTGGATGCACCGAAAATCCAAGTAGGCAGACGCAAAATAACCAATCCACTTATCCACATGACAGAGAATTTCTCGAGTGCCTATTCACGTCCAACCGCGCCACGCCGCAGCAACCAAATGCGGTTGCGGGTTGGTTACTATTCACAAGGTTGACGTCGACTGTGAAATTACCGCATTGTGACTCTACAAATGTTATGTACGAAATACGCAACAAGGATTATCAAATCAAATCATTAATTTCGTCTTAGGAACCAATAGTTTGTCCTGGGTGGGAATCGAAGCTTTCTTCGCTTTCAAATCAGATCAAATCAAAATCCTTTATTTCGTGTAGGTATTATCAATGAACGTCTAATATTTAGGATCTATCACCGTTTCGGAAAGGTGTCATAATAAAGAGGAGAAACGGCAAAAGAAACTCCTCAGGCTCACTAACCACTAAACCAATAGGTCGGTCAAAAAATATAAAAAAATCTAGATCACTTCGTTTTTGTTTGACTTTATCTGTGCTGTGGAAAAGTTGTGGTTTGACAAGAAAACGAAGTAATGAATAAATTTCCTATTTCTCAAGGAAATATGTAGTTAAAAATAACAGTAAATCTTTCCAAAGACAAGACTTCTCTGCTTACTCCTTCCCGTCAGTACCATTAACAGCATAAATTATAAAATTCTCTTACAAGTTGAAGTATTTTAATTAACAAGTTGTTCTGGTCCAGTTTGCATTTTTAACAGAAGTATTCTTCGTAGTAGTGAAGCTAAAAATTAATTATTCCTTGTATAGTTCCAATGGTTTCCAATTATTAATTTATTTTTCAATAAGATAAACAAACGCTTAAAGTTTTATAAATGAGCTAAGAATTTCTTCGGTGAAGTGCATAAAAAAATGAAAAAAGGAACGATAAAACTGTTTCTGAAATAGCTTTTGAGCTCCACAAAAGCTCAAGACGTGCTTTTAGCTTAAAGAACGGAAAGTTCAGTATCTTCGTTTAAATTAACTTTAGGTACCCTTAAGACGTGGTTAAAGCAAAACTAATAATTGCGATTATTAAATTTACGAGGATATGTTTGTGTGTGTATGCGTTTCGTGCGTGCGTGCATGCGTGTGTCAAATGTGTGTGAGTGTGTGCCCGTGTCAGTGTGTGTGCGTGTATGTGCGCCATGCGTGTGTGTGTACGTATGTTGACAAACATTCCCCAAACTTTGAAAAAATAAATGCATTGGAATATCTTACTAGGTTATTGAAATCTTAAATAAAAAGATTTTAAAGAAAAAATATAGAATTAAAGTGTAATGAAGCTTTTAATGCATTTTTGAAGCAAAGCTACACTTGAGCAGCAAGTTGAGAAGCTTCAATGGCAAGTACCAACAAGAACATGCCTAGTATATTTTGCTTCTTAGAACTTGTTAATAATTTACGCCAATGACATTGCTGAATGGGCGGCGCTAGAGCACCTTGCGCAGGGAGTGCGCTTCGCAACTCTTGATTAAGAATAATTTACAATTATTATTGTTATCGTTTATTGTTAATCAGAACGGATTACAAAAAAATATACTTATACTAAATAACCAATATCATACAAGTTAAAATAAAAATAATTGATAATTACAATTTGAGGATTAAAATAAGTAAACAAAACTAGAAATACACTGCAATCATAAATAAAGATGTCAAATTAAATATACTGTAAATTTAAAAAAGGAAGAAAAAAAAAAGTTATTTCACTATCTAAAATTAACTGAAATAATTTACACATGCAAAAAAAACACTTATTATTTAAAAGCAACAAAATATATTTACTCATAAAATTTTCCTCCAATAAAATAATGTTGCGTACGGCACGGCGCCATGGGAGCCAAATGGGTTGCTTATCAAACTTGGTGTTGCAGCATAAAATATGCTGAGTGCAAGTAAATAAATCTCTCATTGACGTTTGAGGAGAAAAGTGGTATTAAGTGACCAAAACAGAGATCACGTAGCACAGTCATTTATGACATTAAAATTATATATTTAACTTTTCTATTAATCGGCCATTCAATGCTTTATATCGTGTAGATAGACTGATTTTTAAATTGTTCTGATAAATTTTACCGAGTAAACGGGTTTAAATTATGCGCAATTTACGTATCTACCCCATAACACAAGTAAGTACCACATTCTTTTATGTTAACTAAAGCTAATTATACGATTCTCGGAATCCGAATTTTGTTTATACGAATAATTGTGCAGAATTTTGTTTTTTAAATGTTTTTACTATTTCGCAAATATTTGTTTTCTGTACATCTCAGTTTAAAACGATAGAATATATCTCAGTGAGTGAATTTTTATAATTCTTTTTGAGATGAATAAATAAAAATCTTAAACTTCTTCTTAGCTATGTTGTCTCGACACCCAGATTTCAAGCCTGTCGTTATTTGAGCAGTTGCAAAGAACAGCACTTTGCCAGATTGTGCCATTTACAAAAATACTACTTCACTGCAAGAATACAAAATGTTTCCAATATATTTCGTGTCATCGATCAGACAGTATAGGCAGAACAGGGATATCAACCCAGATTACTTTAAAGATAATATTTTTTCTTTCTATGAAGCCATTCCCGGCCTTTAAGCTAGTTGGTAGTAGCTTCCCCCAGGTCCCAGGTTAGTTAATGGCCGTGGCAATTATCTAAGTGACATATAAATATTTGATCACGGTTCATTGGTATTATTTGTATACTAATCATGCCAAGGCATGCCGCGAAGCTAGGTGCTAGGTACCTGTAAGCGTTTATTTTACAGCCATGACTTGCTACTGCCACAGCAGACATTGCCACAGACTTCTGTGGTCAACAATACGATTGTAATAAAATCCCTTAGAGATACGATATTGGGTTCTTCAAGAGCGAATCTATCACTTCCTTCTTGGCCGGCAACGCATTGGTGATAATGGGTGCGTGTGACCACTTACCAACATATATTTTGGCTATTATTTTTTTGCGTCCACGCGAGGGCCTTAAAAAGCCCTCTGAACTACCCTCCGAGAAGCAGAGAGGGAGGTGGTGAATGCTCATGCATACCAACTGCCTAATAAAGTTAATACCTACGGCTGGTTGGTTATGTGGAGACTCTTACCCACTAAACATCACCTGAGGTTGACTTTGGCCCCCTGGCCTCAAAGTCTTCATCGGATGCGACCCCAATTGGTGAGGTGGGGCGCTAGCGGCGCCCCCTAGGGGGCTTCCGCTGGTAAAATCTACCTAACTGTGTGAGTGACTTGTGTCATCACTAGGATGAACGCTAGCGGGGTTGTTTACTACTGCTGATTCTAGGGCGGCCAAGAGGCGTTCTAAGTCAGCTGAAAGTTTGTTGCCCGAACTACCTGTACCTGTTTTTATACTCGATCTTAGCATACCCTACTACCCTCTCTCTTACAATACAATTAATATGATAAGTTATATAATAACTTAATATGATAAATTATTATGATAAATACGCGATGCATATACATATATATGCATATACGTATATGTGTACGTAAATATATGTATACGCATCTCGATAACAATAGAAAGTACTGTCAACAATCTATATGAAGTTATTTTGTTTAAAAAAAATGCAACAGATGGCGTTACACAAAAACTGCTATCACTGCTGAATCGTGCTCTTGAGATTTCTTAGCATTGGTATAAAAGGTAAATGTTGCTTTGATCGAGTCATATTAACCACAGTAAGAATAAGAGAAATGTCTTATTTTTGAACGGGGCCTCTTAAATGTAACGCCCTTTATAAATTAAAAAATAAATTTAGTGATGGTGCATAACCTCGCTTGTGATATCGTATGTCGTTACACAGTGTTATGTGTGGACACTGTAAAAAGTAAAAGTGTTACGTCGAAAAATTGTGTAGGACAACAAGGCGAGACCGTTTTACCTTAGCAAGGACAACAAATAACAAATAACATGATGAATTAAAGTTTGAAATGACACCATTGCGTGGCAGGCCGCTGCAAACAACGGAGCTACCAAGGATGCACCGTCCAAGTCAGTCAAAAGAGTCTCAGGTGTCGCGAGGGCAAGCGCTCAACGGGGTCTTGTGTGTGACAATGGAGTGGTGTGTTTGCTTTGTGCTCGGTGTGCTCGTTTGTGTTGTGTTTTGTGCATCTATCGTGGGTGCAATCATAAGGGCTGCATGAGAACGGTCTGCCCTAATATAAGATGATGTAACTTTTGCGGGAAGATACAGAAACCGTGTAGTGAAAACGAGGACAGTGACGAGGTAAATATTTTTTAATTTGTCATTTAATATGTAGGAGTAATTCATTTTTCACCGTTATGTTAAACAATGAACATTAACATACCACTTATTAATTAATGACAATACTGCCCTGATAAGAAAATGTATAGGCACGTCATAAAATTTGTGAAGCATTTAGGTATTAACACTGAAACGAAGGTAATCTTTTTTAATTTATCTCCGTATGAATATTTAATCGAAACTTAATACAAACGAATATATAATTTTGCATATAAATCTAAATTTGTCACGGCAAGAAAGTGTTAGAATACCTTGAAAATATTATTTTAAGGTTACCTCCCATACTCATAACGTAATCGTAGGTATGATTTCTGTTAAAATGGGAAGACTGTTGGATAATTCTGGGTTGTATATGCGATAGATACTATACTATAATTTAGTATTCAAACGACAAGGATGCATGGAAATGATCCGCTCTGCTCCCAGTTCCGGCTAGGCTAGCAAATATTTTTGACATAGATAATTTTTATTTCACAAAAAGAATACCGGGAGCTCTTTTTCAGCCTACACTAGCGTACATAGTCCTAAGTTTATGTCTTAATATAAAGCCGATGATAGTTAGGTACTGTCTAGATATTAAGCTCTAAATTTTAATTTAGCCATAAAATTTTCTTTTCTTTATAATTAATTGTTATTAATTTCATTATTAATATAGGGCCTTGGTATTGTTAACTTCTTGACTTTCGTTAAGCGAGCCTTTAGTTCCCAAAAGGAAATACATGAATTTTATTTTGATTTTTGATTAAAAATTAAGCGATAATACGATAGTATTTGTTAAGTGTAATTTTTGGAGAGGATTCACTTTGTAAACAAAATGGTTGGTTCTGGAAGTCAAGAAAAAATCATGACAGTAGCAGATAGATAACGTCCCCGCGTAACATTTTCATCTCCACATAGGTGGAGGTTTCAAAAACACAAGTATTGGTTCAATACAACCATCTAACCCTCCTTCTTTTTAACTAATACGGCACCCTAATCGCAACCAACAACCCTTTCGGGGCTGTAAGGAAGAACGCATCTCCTAGAAATTCATTTGTGG
>DWKC01000380.1:0-13256 GCA_018249195.1 Racta chiria
AATTGCACATTGGAAAGATGCAATATATCTGTAACTGATCGCTGTCTGTATATGGAATATATATGGAAGAACCTTTTTAATGGGGGTTTGTAGTAAGGAATTTTACTTAAAACAACCATTTTTTTTTATCCGTTTGTCTGTTTGGCTGTGTGTCCCTTTATCTAATATATCTTATAATAGAGAAGTTCAAACGTGGTACTTGTTAATCATTCACCACCACACCATCCCGGCCACTCAAAGATATAACAGTCTGTTTATCTGTTGTGCCTTTATTCGCCCTAATCGCATTTTAAAAGATATGACAATTTAAAAAATCGGTCTATATAAATTCCGTTCTGACTGAGTCGCGGGCACAGCTAGTTAGGTAATAAAATTGAGTGATTAGCTACGTTTTTAAAATGTATGATAACAATAACGCATAAACATAAACGCATTTAAATAACAATCAGAGGCTTCGTCTTGGATCATCAATCAACCGGGTTTCAGGTCGACGCCAAAAACAAACTGTGGCTTGATGTTTTATTTAGTTCGTTCCAAACATAACCAATGTAAACACGTTACACAAAGCCTTATATGTATTCGAAAGTGGTATGGGTAATGGCCGAAAAAACATTTTAATCAAACCAAATCAAATCATTTATTTCGTCTTAGGAACACTATATACTTAGCTTACATAACAAAAGTCAAGTAGTTAACAATACCACGGCCTACCTATATTAATAATGAAATTAAAAATTAATAACAATAAATTATATAAAATAAAATATATATATATATAATGATAGATAGTCGGTCGACTGGTCTAATGGTCGGGTGACTTACTTACATGTACATTATGCTGTATTATACTGTGGGGACGTATATACTTACCGAAGCTAAGCTCTAAACTAAGAAATAATCTTAAATTTTGAATTGTAAATTACCGATTTTAAACTTACTCCACAAGTGTTGGCTACTAACAGCCAATACACGCACAAACTTGTATCCCGTACAAAAATAGAAAAATAACTTTAATTATTATAACTTAAAAGTTATTTTTACAGTCGCATGTTACTTGACGTTCGTCTTTTCCTTTCTAAGTGGCAGGAATACTACTGCGCAAAGCGTTAGTTGTGACGAATGGTCGTGAATATAAACTGATATTTGTGATTTTTTACTTTATTCCAAAGCACAATGGTTGTAATTAGGTTGAACATAAAACATTTTTTTTAAACTTCGAGTTATTTCGTTAGTAAATCAATGGAGAAGTATAGGTAACCTGTATATTCACACGGACAGATTTTAGGATCAATTATAGAACGGTATTTTTTTTTATGTATTTGCGAACTTTTTGGTGTCTGTCTGGTTCGATTACGATTCTGTGATCCTCCTAGACACGCCCGCAACCCCCACACCATGAATAGCGGTGCATCGTGTCCGATTAAAAGAGAGCCTTTGTAGAATCCCTATAAAATAAATAATCTTTGCACAACTCACACACACGGCCATCTCAGCCATAACTAAGCGACAGACAACGGATAAACATTCATAATATGTTTAAATACTTATACAGATATTTTCAACACCCAGACACAACAAACATTACTGTTCACCACACACGCACCACAGAAAAGTTTGTCCTGGGTGAGAATCGAAACCACGACCTCCGGCTTAGACGCCAGGTTGACTGACCACTAGACCAACAGGTCAGCCAATATGGCCTATTCTATCCGTTTGTGGGATCATAGTCCGTGTAATTACTCTGATGTATAGATTGTAGATTGTGTCATTA
This sequence comes from Racta chiria, assembly GCA_018249195.1. Taxonomy (NCBI): domain Eukaryota; kingdom Metazoa; phylum Arthropoda; class Insecta; order Lepidoptera; family Hesperiidae; genus Racta; species Racta chiria. The sequence goes on from DWKC01000380.1 coordinate 1,772, forward strand.
ACTGGCTGTAACCCATTAATGACGGCATTAAGAGGTCAAGAGCATACTCTACCACGCTGTTTTAATATGGGATGGTGGAGGGGTTAGTGGCCAGCGCATATGTTGGAAGGTTTTATCCCCTCGTCTCCTCTGGCAAGGTCACCTGACTGTCATAGCAGGGGCCGACGGCTTTACGTACCCTCTGAAAAGCGGAAGATTTATCCAGTAGCGGTCACTACTAGTATATAGTGAGATGATAAATAAATTCAATTAATAATGGTAACGTTTCTTTTCCAGGAGGATTTGAAAGATGGGTCGAGGTATGTGTAAAGCTTATTTATAAATATCAAAATTAACGTATGTATGCAAGACAACGACAAATTTATTTACATTAATTTTCCATTTAGGTAAGAAGAAGGATAAGAAAAAGGAAGAAGTGCCTACAGTGGCTTCTCTATCGTTAAGTGAAAGTCAGCCATCAACTTCTCGGCAAGTACCTTCAGATGATGAAGGTTTGGAATTAACAGGCGGTGTACGCAAGAAGAAGAAGTCACAGAATGATGCCCCAGTTTCCATGGAAGTTACTGAAGTTGCTAGCGAATCCAAAATCCAAGAAAAACAAAGTGAACCAGAAAAACCTATGGAAGTTGCACCATCAAAAGATTCTGAGGGTCAAAAACGAAAAGACGATGAAGAGGAAGAAGGTGGCCTGGGACTTGGATTAGGCGACGGAAAGAAGAAGAAGAAAAGTAAGAAAAAGAAGCCTACACCGCAGGCTACTGTTACACAAGTTATCCCAGAATCATCGCAAAGTACTCAAGCAGGTAGAACACAAAATGTTCCAGCCGGTGTAACACAAAATGTTCCAGCCGGTGTAACACAAAGTATTCCGCCAATACAAGCGGAGCAAGCAAAACCTGCTTCTGTACCAGCTTGGGGGCAACAGAAGGCTGAGACTGTAACATTCCAACCACCGCCTGTTCAGAGAGCACAGCCGCAGCCACAACCAGCTACTACAATGCCAATCCCACCACAAGCTGGTTTCTCTGGTCCATCTAGTTCACCGTCGGCCGGACGTGGGAGGGGACGTGGTACAAGTCAAGCTCCAACTGGCCCAGCGCGGGTTGCACCACCACCAACTCCAATGTGTCTCTATAAGATACCGGAAAAAATATTAGGGCGTTCAGTACCGTGCAGGGTGATTAAAATTCAAGCGAACTACTTGGAAATGACTATTCAGCCGATTAAAATTGTAAGGAAATTTTATTTGGTATTTAATAATTCTAAGGATATTTTATTCGTTGATTATTATTGCATATTTTTGAATATGGATTAAGTGTATTATTTTTAATTCAAATCAAATAATTTATTTCATTTTCGGAACTATAGCGCGCTTAACGAAAGCCAAAACTTAACAATACCTTTTCAAATAATATAGTAGTTGAGTATGCAAATGTATAATATTCTTAGATTCTGATTTTGTACTTTCTACTAAAAGTATTTAATATTTACAACAACTAAGTACTTAAATGTATTAAGTAGATAGTTGAAATGTTCATACAATATGTATTACTTGCAGTATCTGTCGTAAGCAATCATAAAAATAAAACAAAAAAAATTATGTGCCATAAGTGCGCTTTGTAGTAGAAAAATTTATGAGATGAACCCTAGTTCAGTTATCTTTCGGAACTTTCGTTCTCTAGGCTTATGGATGAGTTCACCAAGATTTTAATTAACACTGTCTTTTGCAGTACCGGTATGATGTTATTTTCAAGCCGGATAAGCCAAAAAAGTTCTTGGCTACGGCGTACGCTATGGCGGTGAAAAAACATTTCGGTAAAATTCCTCTGGCGTTTGATCAGCGAAAAAATGTGTACGCACTGACTTCTCTCCCAGGGGTACCAGCCAATGATCGACTTAAATGTGAGGTTAGTATTTAGAACACGATAATTAAATATCTCTTTAAATATTTTACAATTATGTCACTTGTCACGGTGAAGGAAAACCTACGCTCCCGAGAGTTCTCATAAAGTCCTCGAAAGGTGTGTGAAGTCTACCAATCTGTACTTGGTAAGCGTGGTTGATTACGTTGTATACCCCTGACATTGTGAGTGGAGACCCGAGCCCAATAGTGGTACAAATAAGTTGCAAAGAAGATAGAGGTCGTTCGTTGTCACAGAGTGCCATGTAACACCTCGGTGCTTACTGTATTTTTATCTGTGTATATATTGTACATAAACATTGTAAGTCACCTAGCTACAATAGCATTTTATGGAATAAATGTGTGGGATTAGCTATCGTCGTGTTCAGTGTGCTGTGGAGTGTTGGGGCGTCCTGCCTACAAAAGTCCGAAAGCGTGATAATTTTATATTTTGCCAAAAGAGATCCTAATAGCCCCAATACCACTGCTCGTGCCGGTTAGTGCGCAGTAACTAACTGGCTCTACGCATACATCTCCCATGCATACAAAACTGCATCAGCAGCCACTCACACACGTAAATATATTAAGTTCTTACAAACGTTTTCTTTATTTCTTTTTACTAGTCAAAATATATATTTTCTTTCTCCTGACTTATTTTTTTTCTATTTTTATCTCTCACCCTTCTTCTGTCACGTGTGACTACGGTTCCTCTTCGGTGGTGTGAAGAAACTGTTGACTTTATGACATTAGACACTGAAATATTAGTAATATATTAGACACATATTTTGTCTTTGAGAACATATCACGGCATCTATTCAGAAAAACATCTTCCCGCATATTATTCCGCATTTTTGAGTCTGACCATGATCAATAAGACTGGGTCGAAATATCGTGAGTACTCAGGTCAAACGGGTGCTCGTATAAAAAGTTAATGGACACCAGTAATATAAGTAAATGGACACGAGTGTACAGACGACCAAGCTACCCTGCGAAAGGGTTGGACTGAAAATCAGTGCCGTGTTGCCACGGCGTGTGCTGATTCCAATCCTTTTTGCGGTTTTATGTTGCAACACAGTTTCTCAATAAGTGTTTTTTCGTGTTTGTCTTTAAGATTTTCTTCTTTTTACTATTTTTTAATTTGTGTGTTGCGCTAGCCGCAAATAAATGTTTTTATTTTTTCTTTCTTTCTAATATTTGCATTGTCCATAGTCCACGAACTTATTTCAACTGCCGTACTGCACATCAAACCTAGGTCAGCATTTGTTACCTAGGCTCTACAAGAACTATAATAGTGTCTCAAATTCTAGTGGACATATCAGATCCCCCTTACATTCATTCTTCCATTCAGAAAAAATAATTGTAACGCTAGTAAGCAACAGCAATAATAATTGCTTAGTTCCTTTCTTTCTTCCAATATCGCGCAACATGTGGCTCCCCGTAATTATTGGTACACTAAATGTTTACTTAGTAGCATAAGTACCATGCCTTCTATATGTGTTTCCTGTGATATACAAAATATTAACGAAAAAATAGTAAACAATTTGAAGACCATCTTAGTGATAATGACTAATGAAGATAGGGAAGGCCGGAAAGAAAAAATGCTGAAGAAAAAAAACCCGGTACTCTTTTTAAAAACAGAATTTAAAAAACTATTCCAAAAATATATTCACCGTCTCTTCGGACCTAAGAGCAGAGAGGATCATAACTGTCATTTAAATACTTAATTATACGCTAGGAATACCTTGCCTAGGAGTTCAGACTTTACACGTCTCTTAAATAATTCCACGGGCAAATCTCGTATTATTAAAGTGATCTATAGCGGAAGGGATCTTTACACCAAGTCCCACAAAAGACTCCTGGACGTTGGAAAGCCGGTACTAAGACGTATCTAATTGTCCATCCTTCTTGTTATACGATTATTTATATTATTTAACATTATATTGCTGTACATTTACTGAAGCTACTGTAAGAATTATCAGTATGATTATCGAGTATCTCTATCAGTATGATTACCATAGTACAAGGAAACTCTTAGTTATGAATCATGGCCGTGTGTTAATTGTCCTGAGTATTTTTTTTATTGAATTGTAAAATTTTCAGGTGACGTTAACTGATGCCAATGACCGGACACTTTCATTTGAAGTATCATTTAAATTCACGGGCATAGTGGATTTGAATACCATTTTGACGTAAGTGTGGTTTGGGTTAATTTTTTGGCTTGTGTCTAGCGATCGGTGGAGTTAACCGACAGTGAGCAAGGGGCGGATTCGGTCACGAACAGGTTGGATAGGTGAGCGAGGTTCGATGCGCTTTTTATTTTGTGCTAATTTTGGTAAATACCTTTCACGTATCATGCCGGGGGGGGGGGGGGTAGGGGGGGGTTGTATATTGCCATTTCACTGTCTACAAAATACGCCCACCTATATCGACAGTAACCGGTCTGTTCTAGAAACCGGTCGCATTAATTTCTTTCATATAATGCAGCACTTTAATCAAAAGTTGCCAGAGAAGCATAATTTTTTTTCCGGTATTTGAAACTTTGAATTTGGAACCATTTTTCTGTTAAGTAAAGGTTTTACAGAAGTAACTAAAAATAATAAGTATAAGTAATTGACTTACACCCAGCCCGGTAGGGTGTCATGAACCTATAACACCCGAACTGAGCATGCATTGAGCGCGGTCTTAAAGTAGATGTGTTACCGCCAATAGCAAAATAGTTGTTATCGTTAGATAGGAGTCTTTGTACCGAGGTGTTCCGAGTTGGCGACTAAACCCTCCTCGAATCTACATTGGAGCAGCGTGGAGAATCCTATAGGCCTCATCAGTATGTCGATGGATCTACCCGTGCTCGGTAGTGAGCCATGGAATGGTTGAAGCCAGCCAGACGTTAGTCATTTACTTACTTGATAATTGTAACTGATAAAATTAAATGATGGATATTGAACCTTTTTTTTTGAAGATATATGAAGACCGGTGGTACCAGTTTGAGTCCACCAACAGAGGCAATACAAGCTGTGGATGTCATTCTACGACAAGGAACATTGGAGTCCTACGTTAAGGTAAATAATTAAGAAATTTATTTAGATAAATAAATAATTAACTTATATAAGTAAATAAATAATCACCTAATTAGGAATTAACCCATTAAACTCCGCAGACACAATAACTTTCTATTGTTATCTAGATGCGCGGGAGTCGGAAAGGTCACTAGATGGATAGGCCCTAAATGATCATATCATTTCATTTCATTCATTCATATAACACATCTGTAGCTGATCGCTGTCTGTACACAGTAGATATAAGGAAGATACTTAAAGGGGGGGGAAATGTAATAGGAAATAGAACCCAGAACAACCATTTTTGTCTGCTTGTCTGAGCCTTTGTTCGCGCTAATCTCAGAAACGGCTGATCCGATTTGAATGCGGTTTTCAGTGATGTATTAGGCTAAGATTAGATTGACACTTATTTTTATTAAAATCGATGCTCAAATAAAAAAGATATCATAATTTAAAGAATCCACCTATACAAATTCCGCGTGATTGGAGTCGCGAGCCCAGCTAGTATAAAATATGTGTTTTTTTAAACAGGCTGGTCGTCAATTCTTTAAGCGGCCCGCAAAGCCAATCGACCTTGGTGATGGATTAGAAATGTGGACGGGCCTGTTTCAATCCGCAATATTCACTTCTCGGCCTTTTGTCAACATCGACGGTGAGTATTCGGAGTTTTCAGGATTCCGTAGTATATTTGACTGGCCTGTTGGTCTACTGGTTAGTGAATATGACTGTTAAGCCGAGGGTGGGTTCGAATTCCACCCAGGACAGACTTCTGTGAAAACAGGAATGTTTTTCCTGTATCCGGGTGTTATATATAATTATATACATGTATTTAAAAATGTATTATGTGTGTTTATCAGTTGTCTGTCAACCATTTAGTATAAGCTGACGCTTAGTTAGAATTGTCGTGAGATATTTATTTATTTATTTACAACCCATATGTCCGTCTGTTCTGTCTTCCATTTGACCGCATTCTAACGGATCTTTTGCAGAAATTTGTGATTTGATATGTATATTCGTAACGGCAATCAGTGCTAATAAATCAATAATATCTAAATGGAAGTAAAATAGTACCTTAATAATTTCTGAGAACACAAGCATTCCACAAATAACTAATAAAATATTCATAGAAAAACTTATATTTCATCAACTTTCCTTATAGTTTGATCATTATTGGGACATCTTTTTGAATAAAAAAAAATATCTGTGTCAGTGTCTTAATTATATTATAGTACAATTTTTACTACAGTTTTACTCTTTGTTTAGTTTTTTTTAACCTCCTTTTTTAATTAAGTTTAAGCTTAAGTTTATGTCGTATTATAAAGCCGATGATAGTTAAGTACTGTCTATCGGAACCTTATATTCTAACATAGAATTCTTCTTATTATTAATTGTTTTAAATTTCATCATACATATAATAAATCTGTAACTTATCACAGTCTGTACATGGAAGATATATGGACGAAACTAGGGGGGTTTGTAGTAGGGAGTAGAACCCAAAACAACCATTTTTAGAGATTTGTCTGTTTGTCTGTGCCTTCGCGCTAATTTCAGAAACAATTACTCCGATTTGACTGCGGTTGTCACTGAGTATTGGATTATGCTTGGTTACACTTGAGTGTATTTTTATTGAGATCTGCGCTAATATAATATAAAGTAATAAAATAAAAATATAATATAATATAGATATAAAGAATTCCGTCTATACAAATTCCGTGCGGACGGAGTCGCAAGCGCAGGTAGTTATTAGTATAGGTAGCGCCTTAGTATTGTTAATTTCTTGACTTTCTTTAAGTGAGCTTTTGGTTCCTAAGACAAAATAAATAATTTGATTATTTTGTTACAAAATAAAAAATAATTAAATTAAATCAGTTATGATGCATTTTAGTGGCCCACAAAGGATTTCCAAGAAATCAATTGCTTATTGATGCGTTCATGAGGGACTTCCGACTGGACCCGTCTAAATCCATCGCAGACCAGCGTGGTAGGGGCGTGGATGCTTTTCAACAATATCTAAAAGGATTAAAGGTATTATTGATTCTTATTTACTTTTTAGTTGGCTTCGCTGACCTTTAGAAATCTATACATATAATATAACTGTAAAGGGGATTGATTCTGTATATTAAAAATTAACAAAAAAGAATTTGGATTTTTGAATTTTTGGCGGTCGTCACACAAAACTTCAAATTTCACTTTTCTAATGAAAGTAAAATATCACATATGTGTCGAATTGATAACCATTTTAAAGTTAAATAAATGTTTAGAATTGAAAATTGTCCTAAAATTACCAGGTTACAGCTTATATTGGAGGGGATATTAAGAAAGGTGTGCAGCGAGAGTTTATCTGTAACGAGCTGTTGGATTCTCCTCGCCGGGTGTTCTTCAAGATGAATGAAGGAACGCCTCAAGCAGCCAACTGCAGTGTAATGGATTACTTCGAAAAGGAGAAAAACTGCCGGTATGAAGATTTTATAACAGTAACTAGCTGACTCGGGGAACATTGTTTTGACAAAATTAAAAAAAAAATGGGGTTTAAGGAAGGTTTTCAATGCCAATCTGAAAAAAAATTAACGAAACTCTTTTAACCTTTGAAACTCCGAAGCATCTTATGATACTCGAGACACAATTACTTTCTATTGTTTACATATTTTAAATTATATGATATTTGTTATTTAAGTCCGTTTTACTTAACATAAACAATAAATAAATAAAGATTGGCGGCTTATGTCGATGCTGAGTAATCAACCAAGTTAAGCAACAGCGGGCTCGGTCGGTAGGATAATGGGTGACCGCTTGTGGCGACTTCTTGACCGCTTCCGTGCTTCGGAGGGCACGTAAAGCAGTCAGGTCCGGTTGCTATCGTTATAGCAGTCGTTAAGCCATGTCATAGGAGTTCGGTTGGTAAAGTAAGTTCTGACACTTGGTTTGAGCATTAACCCCTCCACTACTTCGCACTGGAGCAGCGTGCTGGAGTACGCTCGTAGTACGAGCTGGAGTACGGGTAGGCCTCCTCAATTGTGAGGGCAGACCTTGCCTAGTAATGGTCATTAATAAGATAAGATTAGAATATGTTCAACTTTCGATAGTTCCTCCGAAGTGAAGTGTACTAGTGTAAATACATGTTTTTTTTCAGCATCCGCTACCCGAATTTGAATTGTGTGTGGGTAGGACCCAAAGACAGGCGCATATACTACCCAATGGAGTTTTTGCAAGTTTCCTATGGACAGGTAAATAAATAAATAATAAATTAATACCTTCACACTCATACCTTTACAGTAGGCTAGACTACAGTTGACTTATTTTGTGTGGCTTGGTGTTTTCTTCTATTATTTTAATCTGTTTGTTTCAGGTGTGTAATAAGCAGTTGAACGAAATGCAGTTATCTACGTTGGTAAGGGAATCCGCGACTCCGCCAGACGATCGCAGGAGGAAGATTGAAGAAGTCATTGCATCGGTAAAAATACATTTTTATTATGGAAATAGTCGACAAATGACCTGACGCGCTTCATGATAGCAAGTGGATGGTTTCGATGTTTCATATCGTGTTGTGGCTCTGATTATTTTGATAGTAATGTTGGTGAGCAACATGGCGAGCTAGTGAGAGATTCATCAGGGATTTCATTTTTTACTAGCTGACCCAGCAGACGTTGTTCTGCAATAAAATATCATCAAATCAATCAAAATTAGAAAATAAATGGTACCTTTCGTCATCATTCGATCTCTGCTTTCATTTTAATTTAAATCAGCATGTACTATCACGGCAATATATGAAATTCATTGGAATGACAGTCGCGCCATTTGTCGAAAATTGATCGTACCAACTCAGAAATCTTCGTGGGCTCATGCACAACAACTTTTCTAAAGATCATCACATGATCAAATATATAGTTTACGATTCTATAAAGGACATACAGACAAACAATCATTTATATATATATGGATAGATAGTCCCCGATTAAGGTACAGCACTTATACATATATATATTTATCTCGCCAAATGGTACATACAGTTTGTTAGCAAACAGTATAGTTTGTACCAGCCATGTTACATTTAACAAGATTATTATAAAATTATATTTGACATGACATAATTTGGGAATAAGTTTAGTTAGTTAATACTAACGTAAAGTAATCTTTAACAATATATTTTTTAATTTAACATTTATCGAATTTAAGCTAATCTTTTGATGTTGTCTAATTTCATTTATTTTTTACTGTACTTCCCAGTACTGCGATAATTATGGGTTGCATATCAGATTGCTTAATTTAACAAAATATTTATTTATAATTTATGTGTTTATTCATATGTGACTGGTCTGTTGGTCTAGTGGTTAGTGAACTTGACTGCTAAGTCGGAGGTCGTGGTTTCGAGTCCCATCCAGTACAAACATTTTTGTGATAAGTAGGAATGTTTGTTCTGTGGGTCTGGGTGTAATTATATCTATTTAAGTATGTATTTAAAAATATATATGTATCTAAATATATGTAATATATATGTATGTGTAAAAAATATATATTTATCAGTTGTCTGATCACCATAGTACAAGCTACCTCTTTCATTGGGATCAGATGACCTTGTGTGAGTTGTCCTAAGAGATTTATTATTATTATTATTTATTATAAATTTCATGGATCTTATATTCTGTTGTTTTTTCTCCATAGTAGTTCATTTATTCATATGAAAAACAAAAGAGTAATAAAAAGTTATTTTACAAACATTTTATTACTTGAAGTATTAACACCTGCAAGCCGAGAACGAGCCGTCAATTGTCGCAAAAATACTTGCGCCAGCTGGGATCCCGGGGGCCCTGGCTTTGCTGGCAGACACTACCAACTAAGCCACTGGGCCGTTCATAGGTACCAAACGTTTTTATTTTTATATACAACGATGCAGTCTTGTGTCTTTACAGATGAACTATTCGAGGAGTGATTACTTTAAGAAATTCGGTCTTGACATAGCAAATCAGTTTGTGAATGTTGATGCGAAAGTATTGCAACCCCCAAAAATTGAAGTTGGCGGCTCGTCAGTGGAGCCACGGTAAGGAAATGATTACTAAAATATACATATTGTATATATAATTTTTTCATCTCATAGTGTAGGCTTGAAAGGGTAACAGACAGATACAAATATGTACTTGAAGTACAAGTGCACTTGTGAAATATCATATAACTTTTATTTTATTTCGTTTCAAGATGTCTTGAGTGCATTCATATGTGCAGTCGAGGTTGACTATATATTGATTCTTAAAATCAATTCCATTTCAATAATTCAAGAATTACTCAGGTTTATGGTTTTCCATAAATGATGTGTTATATTTAGAATATCTTCTAGTTGTGGAAGGATATGTTATTTTAACAATATTTTCTAGACGCGGAATGTGGCAAGCCAAGCGGCTTTTGAAAGCTCAATCTCTTGAATCCTGGGGCATAATATCTGTGGATACCGACCCGAAGAATTCATTTGACAGAATCATCAATATGGTAAGTTGGTTCGATAAACATATTTATTGCATTGATATGTATCTTTGTATATGTGAAGTTACTAATATAATAATTTTTATTATTAAAAATCAAAACCATACTTTAAATGACATTGACAAATGATGACATATAATCAAAATAAGAAAATATTAAAAGTTAATGAAATATGCATTATTAGAGATAAAACTGCTCGCCACATGTCGCTCAAATATAAATGGGTCCAAAAGATAAGCACCAGCTTTCGAATAAAAAATAAAAACATATCAAATTCAGGTATACACAGTAGAAAGTAATGAGGTAACAAATATATATAAATATAAAATACAATGGATATGAGCTACTTCCTCCTTTTTTGAAGTCTGTTTAATAAATACTAAGTTCAGCCGTGACTACGATACGGTAAAATGTCGTGAATACCCGTAACATGATTTACAAAATACGTATATTCGACTTACAAAAAAATACTGAAAAAAAATCTAATTCCTTTATATCATATAGGTATTATCACTTAAAAACGTCAAATATTTAGAATCTAGAATGTACCACCGTTTCGGAAACGTGCCATAATACAAAGGAGAAGAAACGGCGAAAGATTCATAAATTTATGGCACCTAATGTTTCTTTGAGGTCAGGCCAGTAAAGCTTTTGTATAGAAATCTGCACCAACCTCTAGAACTTACTGGCCTTAGAAATGTTTAGTTTTTTCATAACTGACATAATTTTTTAAAGCCGATATATTTTTTTAATGAATATTTCGTTAAGTTATTTTTGATTTGAAATTTTTAAATTTGATTTGAAGTATTTTAATTATATTGAAGGCACTTTTTTGCAGATCATGGGCATCGGAAATGACATGGGCATGTCAGTGAATGCTCCTAAAATGGTATCGTTCAATGTGAGAATAAACGAGCTCATGAAAATTCTCCAGAATGTTAGGGATAAAGGATTGTCATTTTTGTTTGTAATTATCTCCGCTCGTGGAAGAGATTATTATCATAAAGTAAGATTAATACACATTTTATTTTTTGTGATGTAGTGTATAGTGTTGTCT
>DWKC01000381.1:0-13246 GCA_018249195.1 Racta chiria
CTTATAATTTTAATCCAGCTATCAAAACATATTTCGTGATGAACAGTTTTGATGTTGTAACGACAACATTAGCTTCTTTTTAGGGTTCAGAAGTAACTTTTCATTACTGGATTCATTCATACGTTTTTGATTTCGAGTTATTTCTGACGTGAATGGTTCAAATAACTTTCTGTTACTTCAGGTTCAGTGTTGGGAGTTATGGCAATTATTAATATTATTTTAAGTGATGGCTCCTACATTATTTGACTTTGACAAGCAATATCATCAGCTATTCGGCAAACGCACACACAACAAGATGAAGGCTTGGGATGTCCGCTGACGCCGTATGGAAAGTATGACGCGAAATTGACGTTTTTATCATTTTGTGTGTGACATCCTTGTAGTTTATTGTGCCTCTGAGATAAACGTGATGCCTGTGAATTTGTTTGATTAAATTGTGTCACTTTCAGGTGACTATCTCTGAACACAGGCCACATGGACTTGAAAATCAACAGCAAGCTACCGTGGTGGCTACAAATCACCGTCGTACGCTTCTCAGGGCCGTTGTCGATGCGTTGTGAGCCCTACCACCAATATTACTGCCATCGCGGGCGGTGTTGGTCTATTTGGGGCAGAATACAGAATACAGGGACTTCCAAGAAAGGGACTTGTTGCACTTGTAAGAAAAATGTGACAGCGACGACTGAAACTTTAAAATCAGCTAAATGAGATTTTTCTAAATACTACGCGTATTTTTATTCGATAATGTAAGAACTTGGTAGTCTTTCCTGTCATACAAACATCAAACATGTGAGTTTGATTAACGTGCAGATGATTGTTTGTTCTTACACTCCTTTACTGTTTTATGACCACCTACAGATGAAACTGGGACAATTCTCAAACTATAATTGTTAATAATACATTTTACTCGTAGTTTTGCAACCAGTGTTATAATGTTTATAACGATTTAACACTTTTACAAGCTAGCCTGAAAATATGTAAGAAACTATAGCATCATAGATCTGGATCATGATGTGAAACATCCTCTGTGTCACCGTGTGTACCAGCTGAGAGATACGATAATGACATTTGTATCGTGAACGCGGGATCACGAACTCACAGATAGTGAACGTCTTCTTTATGACGCTCGACGTGTAATGTACATAAGATATTTCTTTTGGAGACGAATCTGACAATAATGTGACATCCAAGACAACTTTGATCTTAACATGTGATTTGATTGTGTTTGCAGTTCACGTCTCGTATACGAATGTGCAATTTTGTGGTGTTGATTTTACTAACCTGTTCTGAATACATGCTTCAACTGAGTGCGTTCACTTCACTTGAATTATGTAAAGAAAGGAGAGAGTTATTCATTTTTACTTCAATACCATGTTGTTTCGTCATGAAAAATCTTAATGGGACCATTGGAGTTCTCCCATGCTCATTGCTTACATTTATTTAGAAGAAGAAGATTATGAAATATTCTCTTTTTGAATTTAACCTGGGAGAAAGTAAGGCGTCATATGTTATACAATCGATGCCTCCCATCTTTGTTTGTTATTTTGCGAAACTTTTGAACTTACCTAGGAATAATTAGGGACTTACCGCAGTCTTGGAAATATTTATCACAATTTTACTAGACAGTTACATATAAACTGTCATACTGGTATACGAGTATGTTGTCTAAACGCCATAGCATCGGCGGCCTCAGTCTGATTGGACCATGTGTGTAGTCGTGGAACTGAATAATAGTATCGGGAGTCCCACAAAACAAACCAATATATTACTTGTAATTCAAAACGCAATTTGTTAATGAAATATTTTATTAGCATTTGCAAACACCGTTACTCGGTGAATGCCCTTAGTCCTGGCGTTCAGTACAACAATGGTAGACAGTGGTGTGAATGGTGCCCTGCAGGGGACAGCACAATGCGGTAAGCGGCCATTGTTACTCGACCCGCCAATTTACCTTTTCCTATTGTCATGTTTTACGCGCTCCTCTAAGTTAGACCTTATTGATGTTTTGGACGGATTGTTAATATAATAATATTATTGTTTCAGTAAATTAAACTGAACCTATTTCAGAAAATTGTGTGAAATATTCAACTTCAGGCTGACAACTTTAATAAAAGGAGAAACCAATATCGGGGGCTCCGTGTTGTAGGGTTGGTGCTCTAATGTACTATACTCTGTGTTAGCGTAATTTTCAGTGTGCACACAATTTGTATGTGTAAACCCAACGTTATACTTTCCAAATAATTATGGACATTCTTTGATTTTTATCTTAAGAACGGTAATCATCTTCAAGAATATGTTGACCGTAGAAGATCAGTGTCACACGTCAAGGTCTCCAAAGCCGGAACTCGGTCCTGGAGTGGCGGCGGAGGGGCGCTCACCTGGTCCTGGGGCGGGGCGGGGTCGGGCTGCGGGTCCGCCGCCGCAGCCAGGGTCGCCAGCGCCGACAGCCACAGCGCAGCCACACAGTACCGCATCTGAAACAACCACCTTGTTATCACTACTCACGCAACTTCAACCATAGAACAATAACAAAGAGTTATGTGTAGATAGGTACGTCAAATATGTGCCACGAGTTTACGAGTAGACGAGTAGATGTGCCCTTCCTAACAACCTACTTATTTAAAGGCCCACGAGGCTCAATTAGCAAAATGAACACGTTCTCTGCTTCTTATTATAGTTCAATAACTAATCCCACCAACTCTAACAGCATCACGTCCTCGGAGCGCCCCGGCCCCGGCCCCGGCCCCGGCGACGGCGCTCACGATGCTAATAGTGGCTGCGGCGAGACTTCCTAATGATAGCTTCTTTCTCTTCTCTTACAAATTAAATATCTTACAAACTTCGTGTTTTACACTTTTATGATCAGCAGTATTGAGCCGCGAGCTTAAGTTTCCCGAGGTTCTACTCTAGTTTGACTCGGTGTCCAAGCGAGATCGATATAGTTTAAAGAAATAGTTGAGTGGAGCGGCAACAGGCTGCAATTATTACACCTGGAGCTAACGAACGAGGATCTTAGTAGTGGATTTGTAAAGGCTAACGTATGGACGAAGAAGTAGAATTTGTAGACATAAATTAATTCAAGTTGACGACAATCTGTGGACGAATCGAATTGCGGGCGACATGCTCGCGGCCCGCCACGGCCGGACGGGGCATCGCTAGGGTTGACACGCGGTGGTCAAAAGGTCGGTTTATTTTATAAAATGTCCTTACATTTTTTTTATTTACTTATATGTACATAAAGGTAGAATTAAAATGGTAAAGTAATTAAACAGATATGAAGTACAATCTCATACGAAATTTCTTCCTGCGACTGGAGAGGAGACGGTAAGATTGATAGCGTGCACACGTAATAGTTAATTTTGACAAAAATATTTAAGATACACATATTAATATACTAGATATATAATACATAGATGTCATAATATCATGTCGTTTTATTACGAGAAGACTCCATTTGCGAATAATATACATAAAGTAGCAATAATTGTAACATTTATTGTTGACAAACTACAGTAAATGGTCACTATGTGAATACAAGAATACAAGACAGACATGTGTTCTTTAATTATAGTCATAATTATTTTGGTAACTTGTATAATAATGCAATATGAAATTTAGGTTTTTGGCTGCCCGTCTCTCACTGTCTGGCAGTGGCTAGGAAAATATTAACACACGAGAGCGATTAGTGTAAATTAAGCAATGGTGTAATTAGAATTTCGGAAAGTATTTGTAAAACTAATTGTTTTTAATTAGAATAGTATAGAATAGAATACATTTTATTTCGCTACATTTACATCAACTACATTAACAAAATTAACACTATTAAACAACACTATTAGTATTTCATCCCTGGATTTGATATTGTGATAACCCTAGACGGAGCTGTGCAGTCAGCATACTCCGTGAGCGCTCTCGGCGACTCGGAATCGTAAACGTTCAAATATTGTATAGATTTGTTGATGTAGGGGCCCGTACACAACCAAGTGTTTCATTGAGATGAAATGATGAAAGAAACTCCTTAGGTCATCTTTTGAATTAGTGTACAATTATACAAAAATATTGAAACAACAAGTTATTCTCAGGCGTGCATATCACTCATTTATAAACCATCACGGAAACAACCGGTGCGTATCAACTGTAGTAAAATGATGTAGGTAAGCTCTGTGACGCAAATAGTTTTCGTGAATTAAACATAATATTTTCTTTGGCCGGAAACGAAATTTTATCGCGAACACCCGATCACGGACCTTCTCCCATAAATGGAGGCGAGCCATAGAACGAAGTACTCGTCGGTACAAAATTGATTCAAGAAGATCCTGCACTTCCTCTTACTTAATTTATGCAAAAAATAGACACTACTTATGTCTTGTTTAAAAAATAGATCGCAGCCACAATCATTTTAAACACATTCAATGAATATCAATGTGTGAATGAGAAACTATTCAACAGTTTAGTTTAACTAACGGTCGCTATTTGTACTGTCGCTGGCGTGGTTTTCTCAGTTCTAACGTACAATCAAACGAGTAAGAAGTACGAGTCAAACTGCGGTAATTAACCGGCTGGATCAATGGCGCAATTGAGCTCATTCTCCACTTCCTGTGACGTCACATCCGGCTTCTGATTGCTTCAGTGATGCGACTGATTGCATTTCAAAGATTTCTCGTGGGAAGCTGTTAGATTAGTAGTGCAGCTTGACACGTCAGTAGGATTTGTACTCAATTTTCGCTGGTAAAGTTGCGAATTTCACTCATAACTCGGTAACAAAACATACATCTCGCCAGAGGCTATTCGCTATGTTAAATATATTAAATTACAATGATATTCGTAATAATTAATATGTTTACTAATTTCCTAATATTGAATCCAATACAATCAGGCTCGCTCTTTTATTTAACTCCCGCCATTATGTCTCCTGTCGCTGTCGCGTCGTTCCTATTCCCTTATTTATTTTCTCTTTTGAGGTTTGAATGTCGCAGCTGCCACAGACTATTTATTCGATACAATAATGAATCTTACAAGTGTCATGTCGTTTATCGAACTCGTTCATTTGAATGAATGAATATTATTTAATATCGCTACAATTCGCAAACATCGCGTAAAAACAAACTAGAACAGTTCAATGATTGTGGTTGAATTGAGGACATCAAAGCTTTCATCAACAACTGTTGGGTAGTTGTTGCTGCCTGAGCCATCTCGTCCCCGTGCGGGGAACCTCGAGTGACCTCGAGTGACTGCTCTACCGACTGGCAACTGATACGTTGTGTTTGATGACACGACGACTACTGACGTTAACAGGTGTCAAATCCATATTTAATTGTACATTGGATCCATGGTTATTGTTATCGACTGTCTCAGCAATATTACAAATGTGAAGGGGTATTCGCGATTTGAAAGAAACAAAGAAAAACATTTATTCACGACTACAAACAAAAAATCAAGATTTAACAATACAAATGGAATATATATATATATATATATATATATATAAAGCATTATATAAAGCAACACAGACCTATAACTAACGAAATATAACAATATATATAAAATAAATAATGACTCTGTGTTGCAGCATGTGGCCATGAATAGGACCAGACTCAGTAGACGCCATGATGGCACTGATTTTCAGTCTGGCCCTTAACCTAAGAGGAGCTTGGTCGGCTGCAGACGCGTTTTCCCCGTATCCAAAGTCTCTAAGTAAGTGAGAGGTGGTCCAGCCGCAGACAGTCCCGCAAGTGCTACAGAGACATGACAATGTAGTAAAATATGACTATTACAATATTAAATGGACAAAAATAGAATAAAATATAATAAAATAAAGAAAAATCGATCGGATTTAGTAATAATTTAATAATGTAATTAATCCAATAATAATATTCTTTTTCGAAATTGGAATTATTTTAATATTTTGGTTTTTGTTATACCGATATTTCTGTATGCATCTAAAGTGTTTAGTTTACGCCACGATATAGTGTTCACAGATCCAAGTCAGCGATGAAGTTTTCATTTGTAACGATCTGTTTTCAAAGCCTCTACACGTCGGAACATGGAGCCAGCCCTATTATTTTCCGCAACAGGTGTCGTTATAGTGTGGTGGTGCGGCGGTGTGTCGGGAAGGGGGAGGGAGAGGAGTGGCGAGTCAAGTTTGCGTGTCAATTGCATTAAGGATATTCTGCAAGTTCCTTAACTCTCGGCAGCGTGTGGCCACCACTTCCCCTCTGTTCCAAGTGACTAATAAAATGTCGTATTGCAAATAAGGTTACCAACCGCCGTTGGGACAGAAATTATTAAAATAGAAAATAATGAAGAAACATTAATTGATACTAAAGTTAATGTAGATATAATGTTAGGTATAATAGATACTATAGCCACTTGCATAGGCGGCGTTAGGCGTGGGGGCTACCGCCTACGGCCTCGCGGTGAGTAGGACCTCACGCCCCAGAGTGGAAATAAATTACATATATGAAACCATTAGAATGTCAAAAGATATCGAAACATCTTTTTTAAAACATTGTATTTATCGTCACATTAACCTTTTAAACTTCAAAGCATCTTAAGATGCCTGAGACAAAAATATTTTTTATTGTTATCGAGATGCGCCGGAGTCGGTAAGGTCACAGTAGATAAATAAATAATACGTGAGTTTTTTTTCCTTTGCCGTTTCTGGTTATTTGTTTATATTTAGTCTGGCAACATCAACTGGCCGTAACTGGCGAGACATCCCGAATTAATAAAAAAAACATTTTTATTTTAATGCCTCTTCTTACATCCTCACTGGTCCTCGCTAAATATATCTTGCCCACATTCAGATCACGTGTCGCGCCGCCCCTGTCCACTTGCTGCAGTACTATGTAGTACTTAATTAATCATGTATTATGTTATACAAATGAAAGGCAAACTTGACACACATACACGTTTTATTCCCAAAACCAAAGAGACACGTTTTAGTCTCTGGGGTTGGGAGCAGTCTAGAGACAGCACTACGACGCCTCAAGTGAATGCGATCGTCCCTTGCTGACCATGCACATTGCACTCGATACGTTTAACGTACTTGTGTCCCTACAATGCTAAGCGAATTAGTAGTCGAAATTCGAATATCAGTGAAATATTTCACTAATTGTACACCTGACTAACACATTTTCGATCTTTGACACTTCCATGTATCATAGTTGTTAATGTACACTATCACAAGGACAGCGCCCACGGTTTTGGAACCAAGTTCCTTATTGGGCGTTGCGAAAGGGGGCTAGACGAATAAAATTAAGACCAAAAGTTGTAACGACACTTTTTGCTATAGTTTCTCTGTCTGTCTCTCTCTCTCTCAAAGAAAACAAGCCAGTTATTTTCGTTTCGTCTTTCTATTTCACATTGAACAGTGTGGTATCGCGACGATTTTTTTTTGAGTGTATACAGGTTTTTTGTTAATTATAATAAATCATTTTGGCTGGTGATTTTAACATCAACTTCAGTAATGAAAAATCAAAACTATTGCTACAGTTTCTAGAGGAAGAATTTGATTTAAGAATAAACAATAATCCCGCAGAATCAACAACAAAATATAAAACTGCAGTTTTTTCAAGACGTTTAAATATTATAGAATCCCAAACATATGTTGCCTTCTTCAGTTACCACAAGCCAATCATTACTAAAATTGAGCCTACTGATTAAGTTTATTTTACATTATATTTGTTAATAAGAAAATATCATTATAACTTAAAAGAAAATTAAATTTTATTACAATTCCTTCACTAATTAATCGAAAGGAACTTCGTTCCGTCCTTAGACACTTCTCATAATTTTTTCATAATGATGGTGGATTTATTTTCTTTTTATTTTTTTATTTTAAGTTTTTGTGGAATCTGCGTTGTTTTTGCTACCGGCAATGTATATAATCCAGGAGTTCTGTACGATGTCTGGCTCACTTAGGCAATGCATATAATATTAAATTTTATTCAAAATATAAGACGTAAAGTGAATAAGCGGTACCTTTGAGTGGTAGTGGAGGTTCTCCGGGGGCACGGGCTCGCGGAAGGGCAGCGAGGTCTCGTACTGGCAGTACAGCTCGAGCGTGAGCCGCTCCACCAGCCGGCGCGCGCGCGGCGACAGCCCGCCGTCCGCCCCGCCCGCGCGCTCCTCCGGCACCAGCTCCGCGAAGTTCACGCACAGCAGGCACTGCCACGACTCCGTCTCGCTGCCACGACACACACACACACCACGTCATCGAAGGACTCCAACTGCTCATATTAATACTTGTATATCTCCGGCCGTGTTGGTCTATTGTTTGCATCACTATCCATATCGACAGAATAACGAGGACGTCGAACTAAACTGTATGCGGTGGAACAACTCACTCAGGCAGTTTCTCGATAGTGGGGATGTGGCAGTACTGGTGGAAGACCTTGGGGCACTTGTCGCAGCACATGAGCTCACCGCCGTCCATGCACACGGCGCACCAGTCCTCGTTGGGGTCACCCGCGCCGCTCGCCGCCCCGCCCGCCGCGCCGCTGGCCGCCCCGCCCGCCGCCGCCAGGCCCGCCATGCCGGTCACACCGATCGTAGTCTTGCCTGCTCGTCGAACGAATGTCATTTTTCAGCAGATTAATGACACGTTGCTCATATTATGAAACATTGAATGGACATAAATTGTAAGAGGTCGGTATCACTCACCGAGGGAGTGTCGATGGTCGTGGTCGGTGGAGGAGTGCACGAGTGCGGGCGAGGGCGCGGGCGGCGGCGCGGGCGCGGGGGAGGGCGCGGGAGAACCCTCCGCCACCACCTGCACACCGTTCGAGTCCAGCTTGGCGATGGTGGCCATCAGGTCCTGCACCGACTCCGCGCAAACCTTGTCCAGCTCCAGCCCCACGCCGCCCTGCATCGTGAAACATCGATCAGCACCAGACTAGTTGTCGAAGGATGCTTTTAACTGTTACACGCGTTATTAACGCGTCGCATTGAATAAGCTGCTTTTGTCACTGCATATAAATATTTACAAATACATTTTTACACCGTTAAAGATCTTTTGAGAGCAAACACGCAACGATGACTTCCGTACAACACAAACTAATCGAAACTTGCAAACAATTGGTTGATATGATTGGTGTGTGTAGTAGTGTAGTAGTGTAGTAGTGGTGAAGCAGAGACAGTGCTGACGTTAAGGCTGGGGCTCGGCGTCTTGGGGTTGGTGGAGGTGACGAGCGGGCGCGAGGGCGTGTGCGAGTGCTGGCGGCCCAGCGTGATCTTGAAGTCCGCGCCGCCGCTGCCGCCGCCGCCGCCGCCGCCCTCCGCGCTCCCTGCGACAACATGACTTGACAATTATCACACATCAATATGTACTCAATAAAATAGTATCGGTGACGTCATTGCTGGCCTTAAGAGATGCACACCGTACAGGTGTTGCTGGAGCTCTAACAGAACATTTTTAACAATTTGTTCCAAGGGGGTAAAATATGGATCAAATGTTAATTAAAATGTGACGATTGAGCAATATAGTATATACTAGATGAGCCCGCGACTCCGTTCCCTCGGAATTTGTATAGACAGAATTCCTTAAATTGTCATATCTTTTTTATTTGTGCGTCGATTTTTATAAAAATACCCCTAAGTGTCACTTCAAGCTTAGCCTAATACATCAGTGAAAACCGCATTTAAATCAAATTAGCCGTTTCTGAGATTAGCGCGAACAAAGGCACAGACGAACAAGTAAACAGACTAACAGAGAAACAGAGAAAATATCTGAATATGGTTGTTTTGTGTTCTATTCCTTACTACAAACCCTCACTATAAGTTTCATCCATATATCTTCCATGTACAAATGCGTTCTTTCATATATGTTTAATTAACAGACTGATTGGTATATGATTACCGTTGGCGAGCGAGTGCTGCGGGATGTGCCACTTGGCGGGCGGCGCGTGGTGCGCGTGGTGCGGGTGGTGCGGGTGGTGCGGGTGCGCGGGGTGCGCGGGGGGCGCGTGCAGCGCAGGCAGGTGCGAGAAGGGCGCGGGCGGCGCGGGGGAGGGGGTGCGCGGGCCGCCGCTGCGCCGCCCGCTGCCCGCCGCCGCCGCCACGGCCGCCGCCGCCGCCGCCGCGCTGAACGCGTTACTCGCATACGCTCCCATCACTGTACATCATATAACACCCCTGCACTAATAACTGAAACAGCACGGCGCCTAACAATTCATGTCATTGAATCACCGCAACTAAGTATGCATCTACCTATTTAGACGATCATAATATATCACGTATACACATACTGTCGCGTAGATTCACCTGTTACTAAATTTCGACGCATGTGTCAGAGCTTTGTTGACTCAGTGAGCAATTCCTGGTTCCACGAAGCTTAGCTACATGATCCAAATCCTAGTTTTATGTTGTATATTTATCGTTTCGCAAATATAATTTCTAGATAGATGTGGACGAAATAGAAAAGGATAGAGGTGATAAAAATAATGTTAATATTATATTAAAACCGTTCTAACTCCTTTCCCATCCCCAACCCACTCTTAAGACAGTACACACTCATACAAATACACAGTTACGGTCCTGGTCGGCGCCAGCGTCCACTAGCGTGACGGTCGAGTGTTGTCGCCAAAATCACAAGCAGAGAAATATTTTTTTATCACAATAACAAATAGAAAAATATCGTATGGCATTCGTGAGAATTGGTAATAACACCTCGGTTGTTTTATCGCATCGCACGGTAATGACCGACATCGCTCACTGATGTGCACTGAACATATACGAAGTCTTATAAATTAACCATACGAGATATCAACGTAAAACGAGAAACAAATATTACCTAATACCGAATGTAATCGTGACAACCAGTTTTTATCAAAAAAGTGTTCTGTGGCCTGTAAATTATTTAATCACTTGCCAGACACAATATGGGATCTAAACTTAATACAATTTAAAAAAAGAAAGACTAAAAAATACTTTATTGGATAACTGTTACTCTATTGATGAGTTTTGATTGACCAATTTTAAAAATAATGATATAAAATTGACAAATGATTTATTATAATCAATTTTTATTTATTTAAAGTTTATTTTTTATTTTATCTTTTACAACTTTCTTATCTTGCCAATTTTAACGAACGTGATGATATAATGGGATTTTAATGATGTTTTGATTATTGTATGTAATTTTATAATTTATACAATTATAATTCTATCTTAATCAATGTTTAATAGACAGGTACATAATTTACCAACGCTCCACAAGGCACATGTAAGAATGGTTGTAACGATTATTAAACGCCCTTAGAAATGATACGATAATAAATTATAATAAACTATTTTTGCCAAATAAATTATATTAAAACTAACTGATAGTGATAAATGATATATGATATGAGTTGACGCGCGATGCCGACGGTTGATGATTGTGAACTGAATAAAATGCAACATTTAGACTGACATTGATGATGCTGCAATATTCTGTACGTAGCCCGTACAAGTCAAGAGTCAATAGATTTTTTTTTATTTACATATTTATATTTATTTGGAAAACATACACCTGTATTGTTACAATAAAAACGTACAAATATGGGTCAATGCATAAAGGTAACGGAGTTTCCACTAAATTATAATAATACATATTGTTAATTTGGAGATTAAAAATTTACCTAAAAATTTATTAATTTATTGGTTAATTTGTTGGAGCTTAAAAATTTACCTAAAAATTTATATTAAAGAGACGGAAAAAAAGAAACTAAATATTGTCTATGTGGTAAGTTGTCAGATAGTATGCCAAGAAAGAAGAAAAAAAAATGTAGTACTTACCAAAAACATCAATGCACCCAATCTGCCACGTCATAGTCGGCTGTGTATTGATCTGGCACATGTAGCAGCCACGGTCTTCTGCCCTCAGTGGCCTGATTCGAAGCTGCCACGTTCGAGGAGCGTCCAGACTCACCGCGTACCGAGAGCCGAGAACAGCCCGTTCATGCATTGTAAGGACGGTCTGGTCTTCCGCTCGAAGCCAACCCACCTGTTAAAGGAACATTTAGAGTTTAATACTAAGGCAGTCAAACGAACAGCAGAATAATTTGATGGTAAGTTATTGTCACCACCCATTGATATTAGCAACACCAGGCGAGGGTGTCACTATCGTGCTTATAAGAAGGATATGGTAGACTCGCTTGTTAACAATTACGAATTTACCATACAAACTTTCATCCCCTTTACCCCTTTTTACGATAAAAGGTAGCCCACGTTCTTTTTCAAGCTCTAGTGTTTCTCTGTACCATAAATTTCATCAAAAAATCGGTTCAGTGCTTAAGGCATGAAAGCGAAATCTGTCTTTCTGTCTCTTAGACAGAAAGTATAAGCTTGAGGTATAAATTTGAAATCTGTCTAAGAGACAAAATAAAAAGAAAGACAGATTTCGCATTTATAATGTCAATAAGGATGATGCAAAATCCATTTTTTTATCGAAATGAAAACGGACAGACGGGTCACATGATGCTAAGTGATCACGAGGCCATTACATACATACACATTACCAACATCAGATTAGGGTGTCACTAACGTATAACCAGCCAGGACTGAAGTAATAGACCCGCACGCGTGGAAAAGACAAAGAAAGAAAGGAAGCAGTACGTCCCTGAAATAACCGGAATCGATAACGTCACCCCACACACAACAACATACCGCTTCAGGATGGGTGACAAAAGAAGGAGGAGGACTGAAGGACGGTGAGACAAAGAGGAGAACTGTCTCTCAAACCCCCAGCCGGAACACGACGAATCATTTGGCGATGATTCAAGCAAGAGGGTGGTCCAGCTCAGACGGGCTTCACAAAAAGATAACAATCCTTCCGTGAAGCCCTACCAAGCAGCTAATTTCTGGCGCCTCTTACGACACCCTGGTCTGCCAGCATGGGATTGGGGTTAGTATTCTATGCCACCCCAATACGGCATCTATTAATGAAAAATCTAACTATTACTGACTGACATACAATGCACAGCCGAAACCAGTAAACCGAAAACAATGAAATGTTGTTACAGTACAGGGTGCGTTATGAGAGGATTTAAAAAAATACATCTTCTATAAGGGTGAAATATTACAGGAGTTACATTACGTTTTAGTTGCGATATATACGTGCTCAGTCGTGAGCCATTAATGAAGCCCAAGTAGTGGTTTGTAACGAAACATGTTATATTGAGCATGAGTTTACCGAGCCCTTACTAGATACATTATTAAATATTTATATGAGTGTTTGTGTAAGACCCTTAGCGGTTATGTTGAG
>DWKC01000382.1:0-13230 GCA_018249195.1 Racta chiria
ACGAAGGTTTCTAAGTAGGTTCGACCAATTTTCGACAGATGGCACCATTGTCATATGTTGTATCAACAAAATCGTTCCAGTCGATTAGGAGGAGTTCAGTTCCATTAACACGCATACAAGAAATATATATATAAAGAGAAAATTCAGGCGCGGACGAAGTCGCGGGCACATCTAGTATTTAATAAATCTAGGTCGTTTACATCTGCGTACCTAACTCCAACATCAATAAGCATTAGGCTTTACAAAATACTTCCTTTGTCCTTAATTCTCCATTTGCTTTTAGTAAAGTAGACGGCGGAGTTAAAATTCGACATTTGAAAATTCACATTCCCAAGGCTAAGTTCATTGAACTGCATCGTTATGAACCTGGGAGTTAAACGGAACTAAGGACTGCGGCGACAAAGCGTGGAAAAGGGTTTTATGTGGTGTGATAATTATACGGGCAAGATGAAAGGAAAAATAAAAGGTTGAATTTGTATTATATCGTGGTATGCATCTATTTTTAAAGGACCGCCCGTGATCGGAGAGAGTTTCGGGCGGGGTGGGTAGTTTAAAATCGCAGTACGAGTACACTCCTACTCACTACTGATATTATAAATGTATAATTTTGAAACCTCAGAACGATTATGAATATCAGTATCATTGTCAACATCAGTATCATTATCTGTATCAGTAGCATTGTCAGTATCAGTAACATTGTTAGTATCAATATCATTGTCAGTGTCATAATCATTGTTAGTATCAATATCATTGTCAGTATTAGTATCATTACCTGTATCAGTATCAGTATCAATATCTGTATCAGTATCATTGTCAGTATCGTTGTTAGTATCAGTATCGTTGTCAGTATCAGTATCATTATCATTATCAATATCAAGATCAATAATGATAAGTTGCTTAATTTCTAATACAAATTCGATTGATTGTTCAATCAAGTAATGTTTTAAATTCTGGTAGTAATTTTAATATATATCCGTTGATTATATTTGTACTCAGTATAACCTGTCTAAAAGATACACCCTTGTTACCGGTGACACTGATCTCAGAGTCAATTGAATACACCAAGAGGAATAGCTTGGATTACTGGATTTATGATCAAAGCATGCATGAATGGATCGGCACAAGTTTAGTTGAAATTGCTATGCAAAATGTATATGTCGCTTAAAACAACTAGATATATAACCTTACGTGTTGAGGGCAGAATACGGTTCATGCGAGCTTAGTCAGGTCCATTTACCTAGATGTAGTACTGGCAGGCTTTTAGCTAAATCTGTGCACTGAAATTTGCGCTTTATTTGTAATGTATTGTTTGCATGTTAACCACGAACGGCCCGTTGAGTAATGAATTTTGGACATGTGACGTAAACGTACAATGTACGCTAAATAATTTATAATAAACGTTTATTATACACTCCAACGCGCACAAGGATTATCTGTGTTGCGGGTAACTACAACATAGCCTAATAGTCAGTGTAGTATTTACTACCATAAAATTCAGTCAAAGTGCGGAAGAGAAAGAGGGGGGAGCGCCAAAAATACCCTGTGATTGATCGACTCAAAATTCCGCACGCAATATATCCCAGCTATTAGTTGGTAGATCGCGCGCGGTGTCAAATAAGGTTGTTTTGTCTAACCTTTCAGCAGAAACAATTCGCTTTAGATCCGCATCTATCGCATCTAGACCCCGCTGTCTAGTCGGTTACGTAGCCTATGGTTGCGGGAGAAATGGACAATATAAGGCAAACAACTTCCGTGACAACAATAAAAGGGGCCAATTCTTAACATCAAGTCCCAGCAAACAAAACCTGTCAATAACACCAATCCCTGTTTCTATCTAATTAGGTAACAACTGGGTAACGCTCGAAAAACAAAAGGTTTGGTAAGAATCAACCAAAAGTTCGTGTTTACCTGAGAGAATAAACTATGAAGGAACGCTGTATTTGTCAGAGAAAAGTGTAACTTGGCTAATGTATTGTTTATATCTGTAGATGTGTGACTTCACCCCAGTAATGGCCCACTACTGAGGTCTCTTCTCATACTGAGGAGGCCTAGAGCATACTCCACCACTCTCTTTCAGTGTGGATTGATGTACATAACTTTTATGTAAGTCCAGAATTATTAATGACTTATCTCATTAGGACGGCTTAGTACATCAACCATGCTGACAGACTCTTCTTCTTCTTCTTTGCAACCCGTAACTGTCTCACTAATGGGCTCGGGTCTCCACTCACAATTTGATGGGTGCAGGCCATAGTCTACCACGCTGGCCAAGTGTAGATTGGTGGACTTCACATACCTTTGAGAACTTTATGAAGAACTCCCGGGGAGTGTAGGTTTCCTCACGATGTTTTCCTTCACCGTAGCAAGTAATAATCAACTTGTGATACGCACATAATTTTGAAAATTAGAGATTTGCCACCGGGACCTTCCGTTCAAGACACCAACGTTCAAACCTGTAGGCTATCACTGCTTCAGTTGTCTTCTGCGCAGTTTAGCCTTACTATCCAAAACATGTGACCACACCAGATATATCAGATCCTCAAATGTATTTAATAAATACTCAACACATTAAAACACGTTTGGTATGAAATCATTTTAATTTCCAATAGTTTCGATAGATTGATCCCTTAGTGTAGATAATTACAAAGGTAGGTTTTCCACTTTTATGCTAATATCATTAAAATCAGTCCAGCGGTTCGCGAGTTATAAAAAGTGTAACTAACACGATTTTCGCATTTTTTTTATACTTAAAAGATAATGAAAGACAAGTACGGCATCGAGTTAGACCCGTCCACCACCGAGGTCTGCGCCGACTGGGAAACTTGGTCGGACGAGTGGCTGGAGTGCATGGCGCGCGTATACACTGACGCGCAGAATCACCAGCTGGGCACCGCTGCCATAGGCCGCGTCGTTGACACCCAGTTGCGGGTTTATGGGATACCTAGTAAGTATTTTTTTAAAAAGCGCTCATAGCCTGCCGTCTTGCGTTGATCCTAAGTGATCAACGAAATTAAGGCATAGCGGGCGCGGTCGGTAGGAGGATGGGACTGCTAGTGACAAAAATTCATGAACCTTTCCGTGCTTCGGAGGGCACGTAAAGCCGTCAGTCCTGGTTGATATTATTAGATAGCAATTGTTCAGCCATATCGGAGGCTTTCAGGCAGCATAAAAATCTCGACACTTGGGTTGGCCATAAACCCCTCTGTCAATGCGAACTGGAGCAGCGTGGATGAGTATGCTCCAAGCCCCCTCAGTTGCTAGCAGAGACCCGTGCTCATTAGTTGGCTATTAATGGGTTGAGGCCAGTAAGTTTTTCTTTTACTTTAAACAGTAAAATAATATATAAAAGAAGTTTTTTTTTTGGACAATACGATTTTAAACTTTCTTCGCCGTGGACACTATCCATTTTTAAACTGTAACGGGTACTCAGGATTATTCTTATTTATACCGATATTTTGGTGGAACATGGTCACGAAAAGACTTGCCGAATATTACGAAAACCCGGTTCAATTAAATAGGCAGATAAACTATGAATTGTTAATTTTGACATTTTAAATTAAACTTTTATCAAATAATTACAATCCCAATTTTATCCCCAGTAGGAATTAATAATTGAATCGTATCTATCCAGTTTGATTGACTTTTATTTGTTATGGATATATGGCGGATATCATATGATTTAATATGCTGAAAATTAATTACTATCACGAATTAACAATTGTAAAATTTTACAGATCTCCGCGTGATCGACGCGTCGTCGATGCCCGCGGCGCCGACAGGGAACCCTCAGGCGGCTATCATGATGGTGGCCGAGCGCGGCGCTGAATTCATCAAGAAGAATTGGTTGTAAATTTACTTGGAAATAACTGAGCCTGCGACTCGCGGAATTTATGTAGACGGAACTCTTTAAATTGTCATACCTTTTTTATTTGTTAACCGATCATTAAAAAAAACCCTAAGTGTCCATCCAAACTTAGCCCAATACATCAGTGAAAACCGCATTCGGATCAGCCGTTTCTGAGATTAGCGTGAACAAAGGCACAGACAAACAGATAAACAGACAAATAAACAAAAAAATTAAAAATGGTTTTGAGTTCTACTCCTTACAACAAACCCCCCATATAAGTTTCGTCCATATATTTTCCATGTACAGACAGCGATCAGTTACAGATTTGTTATATGTATTATAATATATGATGATAATATTTATGATTAAACCTAGTTAGATATTTATTTAAGAGTTCATTAAAACCTTCCAGCGTAAATTATTTTTGCGCATCCCTTCGCCCCGACCTAACTTCACTGATCCTGACCTACCTTCTACTACCCTGACATGCCTTCACTTACCCTGATCTGCCGTATTGGGGCGGCATAGAATACTAACCCCAAACCCATGCTGGCAGACCAGAGTGTCGTAAGACAGTTGGTAGACTTCTCATACCTTTAAGAACTTTATGAGAATTCTCGGGAGTGCGAGATTTCTCACGATGTTTTCCTTCACCACATAATTAGAGGTGCACGTAGTAGGATTTGAAGCTGAGATCTCGTTTTCATGAGACCCAACGTACAAACCATTAGGCTTACTATCCAAAACAGTTTTCCTTCTTACTTCATTAAATGAGCTACTATCACATATTTATCAGGTATGAGTTCAGTAGTGGGCCAATAAAGCCATGCAACGGGAATTTCTAGGAAGGATCTATGCACACTATCGTACCTAACAATAGCACAAGTAGATTGAGAACAATTGTGTTATCAGATCGAAGTCACGATAGCGTGAATAGTACCTGAAGTTACGAGGAAATGCTTGTAAAATACTAAAATAAATTATAATTTGTCCTGATTCCTCTAGTAGTTATAAATAACTAGAATGTTTTAACTACACTACACTACACTTCATATAAACCACACGACACCGTCTAGGGAAGGAAAATGATGAATTATAGATATTAAACAGGCATTTTATCTACGCGGCATAGAATGCTAACCCCAATTCGATCCTGGGGGACAACGTTGTCGTACTAGTACTTTCGACAGAACTAGCTGCTTTGTAGGACTTTGAGTACCTAAGGATTATATTACCAATATATCATATATCAATATCATCAATATTGGCCTCAACCCAATAAAGGCCTATTAATGAGGACGGGTCTCTCGTCATACTAAGGAGGTTGTAGCATACTCGACCACGCTGCTCTAGTTGGAGTTATGGCCAACCTAAGTGTCGAAATTTTTTTAGCCGCCAGTAGGCCTCCGACATGCTGATGGTAACAACCGGGACCAACGGCTTTTAGTGCAATACAAAACATGGAAACATTCATGACTTTTTGTCACTAGCGATCACCCATCCTCCTACCGACCGCGCCCGCTGTTGCTTAACTTCGTTGATCACTTAGATTTCAGCAAGTCCCCGGGCTATGAACACTTCGTTGAAACACATCAATATTACCGGTATGATCATCTCATCCTTAAGCCCGTCTGGCTAGCTACCACCCTCTTGCTTGAATCATCCGAATAACGACTTGTGTTCCGGTTGGGCGCTTAAGAGCCATTTTTTAGTGATGCCTTAAGCGTATCAGATGTACGGACGATTATGACCACTTACCATCATGTGACGGGCCAGGTTGGTTGCGAGCTTATAGCTTAAAAAAAGAAAGGAAAATAGGTTTTTACAAGAGAAAGCTAGGCCACATAGCTCAGCATTCATAAGAACAGCTTGATTCAAAATTATCTTTATGTAGATATTATAAAGAAGCAATACTGGAACTTACATTACAATACAATTTACGAAGACTGAAAGAAGGAAGGGAGATACCCTGAACACGAATCAGTTAGCGGCGCTTTAAAAAAAATTGAACTGTAGTCGAAGATTTATTGAAGTCCACAACGTAGCTGAAAGTAGGCTATAAACAGCTTGAAAGTGAAGAAAATGTAGTTTGTTTTGAGATTTAAATTGGTGTTAGATATTAAAAATAAACCTACAACAAAATGCCACATTGAAACCAAGGGAACTTTGTCGTAATCATATCAAAAAATAATTGTTTTATAATATGTTATTTGAATCCTTTTTTGACCTTTCTAGGTAAGTTGACACCGCCAGTGTAAAATATTAAACTAAATCCATTACAGAATAATCAGCGAATTCAATATCCAATTATTCGGTTTCACACTAACCAATCGATTCGATAATGTAGTTCATATAAACATACAAGAATTGCTCGTATTATAAGGTTTATTATGTTTATATTCTTTAATAGCAATCGTGCTTTCGAACTCCTTATTTACATTAGGATTGTCTTCTGATAGCATTTATCTAAATGAACAATGCTGTTGCTGACCACGATCATATAAGCAAGAGAAATACATAACATTTTCCTGTCGGTATTGAAAAGATTATAGGTATATAAGAAATTAGCACGTGCTATATTTACTTTATTTAGTCTCAACCTGCAAAGTACGTACACAGCTACAAAACACATTATAATGAATTATGTGTTGAAAATCGTATCAACTAATATTTTATTTGCATTTTAGGATCCCAGTCTGTGGTTGTTACGATGATTCTGGCAGCCGAGGTGAGGATTTTTTTTAAATACCCACATTTTTTAAAACGAGAATTAAATTATGGCGCCGTGGCGCGTAATTTTTTTTTGTTTTTATTTTAAATCAATGAAATCTCATGAAATATAAAATCTTAATCAAACGTAAATCTACAGGTAAAATTTACTACAGGTAAAGTTAATATTTTTCATTGTATTTATATAATAAAATACGTAAAACGAAACTTGGCCAAATACTCTTTGTAAATGACTATCATCGTAGTATTTACCGAGTTTATCTTCCAATCCGCAGCTAGAGACTAGGGGGTCGGGCTTACACTGTTTTGAATTCTTTATGAATGCGTTAAGTGATAAAATCATCGTTCTTCAATCTTGGAACAACATTAAAAGCTTCGAAAGCATATAGTTCTTTTAGTTGAAGTGTAGGATCGCGGAACTAACATTGAGCATGTCAAGGAATTCAAACTTGCTTAGACTAAATTATTCACTTTTAGATGAAAGTAGTTTACCGTGTTGCGGTGCAGTTCAGGCTTATATTAATATTAATTATAAACCGTAAAGAGTAGGTAGGTGCTCATATGCAAGTCTCGATAAAAATCATGAAAGCTTCGAGGATGGTGAAATAATACATAGATAAATACAAATGTAATAATAATCCTTTTTATACTTTTTAAACAAATATCGACTTCGAATGACATCGAATAGTAAGGCATTTATTATGTCCATCGGTCCGTCCCCACTTAAGTGTAGTGACCCTTAACACTAGAAAAAGTAATTATGTATCTCGGAAGACCGTTTTTGGATGTAAAAATGATAATATTTGTTAAGGTCACGAGTACCCCCTTCTAAAGACTAAACGATTAGTTTAGGAAATCTAAAAAGTACTTTGCAGTAGCATAATCATATACCTAATGAATTTAAAAAGGCAGACTGTTTGGGAAAGGTTGGCTCAACGGGTTAAAAAGTTATTATGTCAGTTAACTACTGAACTCTGAAACTGAGTAAGTACCCAGGTAGAAGTCACATCCAGATGTGACTTATTTTCGTATATTTTAACCCAAGGCCTGCGGCTGCCCGGTGATCGACGGAGGAGCGTCGATAGTAAACACTCCAGTATGCAGCGGGACAATATTGTTCATGGCTCTCTTGGAAGGTTTTTTGAGAGGCCGGTGCGATATTTCCACACCTTGCAGCACTGTCAGACCAGTAAGTCGCGTGCGAGAGGTATATGACTTCATCGTGGTTGGGGCTGGTACAGCTGGATCCATAGTTGCTGGCCGACTCAGCGAAGTAGAAGATTTTAAGGTAAATAACAGTATTTTTCTTTTTCTGCTTAATTTTTGTTGTAACCAGCTTTCGCTTCGCTTTCTTGCTACACATATGATTTAGTACAACTTGTTTATGTAACGCTTTTTTACGCTACTTTTTACTAACTTTTTTTAGTAACTATGAAATTAAATTGTCTATTTTTAGTATTAAATATAAATGAACAATACTGAATATTGTAGTGTATATTGTTCGAACCCATTAATGGCGCGCTATTGTGCACGCGGCTCTCCAGCACGCTACTCCAATCTCATGTCCAAAGTAGTCACTTCCTAATTATCCGAAAGCCACATAACTAATTAAATTTTATATTACAGGTGTTGTTACTGGAAGCCGGTGGGGTGGAACCCGTTGGGGCTAGACCTCCATCTTTTTATCGAACTTTCTGGTCGCATCCAGATATAGACTGGTCTTATCGGACAGTACCTGAGGACTATTGCTTGGACCAAAATGGAAAAGGGTGCATGTGGCCACGAGGAAAAGCACTTGGTAAATTATTATATATATGTATAAATGTTGTATCTATTTTAGGAAACCACTAGGCAGGTCTACTATCTCAGGAAACGCGCACATAGGGTACGCATAATTTATTATTTTGTACCAACAAACAATTCGAAGTGCATTTCAATTCAAAACAATAAAGCGCAGTCGTAAAACCGCCACTAACGGTACAAGACCGCCAAAATATAGCATCGCGATTGGTCGATTCAAAATTGCGTCATAACTTTTAGTGGGTAGATACATCTATCGCGGTGTTAAAACCTACGGTTTCTTTTAGATTTGTCTAATGTTAACTTAGAAAGAGTTCGGTCTATTTATTGTTTTGAAGGAACTCATGCGAGTATTACATTAGATCCACAACATTATACACACGTAAGTACCTTTTTTTTGTATCCATACAAAAGATGTAAGAACTACCCTCCGGGGATGCGCGGGAGGGAGGTGGTGAACGCTCATGCATACCAACCAGCCGGCTGGTTGAGTATGTAGGACTCTTAACCACTAAACACCACCTGTTACTGGCTCGGCCTTCATCGGAGGCGAAATAGCGTTTGCGTCCCTGTTGATAAGCAATTTAACAGGGACACATTCGCCAGGCTCTAACTGTGAGCAAGATAGTTGTAAATCAATGTTTAAATCAATGGGAGACCTGTTCAAAATTGTTCCAAAAAAAAACACATCCCTTAATATAGACCTAAATTATATTCAGGAAAATATTTTTGAAGATGTTGATACTAAAATACGGGACCCAAGAAAACGGTCACATTTACAGTACGTAGCTGGTTATCTTCTAAAAAAAACACGAAGTGATGTCTTCCACAGCTGCATCTCTTGTAAAGAATATTTTTATGATAACGACCAAAACGACGAATATCTGAGGGCTAGAGAATACCAAAAAAATAAAAGATATCTCGAGTACCCTGCATTAAATTTAATCAAATTATTTTCGACAATACAGGATGTACTAATATGGGTTCTAAAGAACCATAGTACGTTAGAAAATATAAAAAATTTCGCTAAAACTATATTATTCATTGAAGCAAACACTATTTTTATAAATTGTGAAACTCATAGAGATAAATGTGTCGACTATTTGTTTGATTTGGGGTGTCGTTTTTTTTTACATAATTGGTGTAAAGATATTAATAATATTTTGAAAGGTCGTCAAAGAGATGCAGCTAGTGGTGACATTATGCAAAATCTTGCTAGAAATTATTATGTCACAAGAAGGAAAAAATAATTAAATTAAATAAATGTTTAATAAAATATCTTTTGTTTTATTAACGTTCTACAGCATTACAGCTTTTTAACAAAGTTGATCCAATAGAAATGCGTTAAATGTTGGCGATACTTGCAAAATAGTTAAATTCAATTCAATTCATTGTCTCTACGTAACAAAATCGTAAAACTAGGTTAACAATTTCGAGGTGATAAATAAAATTATGTTATTCAGAAGAAATCCTAATTATTTCTTCAGTCATAATTTTATTCAAATCACCTCGTAATAAAAAATAAATTAGTATAGCCCCGGCGCACCTGGTTCCTAGAATAAATCTGTTTGTTTCCGTTAGATGGCGTTACCGTCACTTTTTCGACTGATGTCTCTATTTCCTTATATATAAGTTACTCTATGGCTCAGATAGAGCTAAGTTTAACGTCATATTAACGTTATATATAATCATATTATCTAACACATAAGTAGTTAAGTTAAAACTTACCACAATCAATTCGACGTCTATGCTTCCAGGACATTCAGAACATAAACCGAAGAAATAAATAGAAACCACCGCAGAACAAACTAATGACACAAAAGATTTACGACCAAGCCAGTATTATATTCCTTGGTCATCCCAGTCAATTTCCTTATATATAAGTTAGTCTATGATTCCAGTCAATGTAATTTGTGATCCCAGTACTTTTACTTAGGTAGATATAAGTAGTTTTGTAGTTTGTGGATTTTAAATCTGTCAAACCCAGTACAAAAAGGGGAATTACCGCAACGTTGTTGCCAGATATAATAGAAGTTACCACAGAGGTTTTTCATAGATTAATTTGCTATCTATGAAGTAAAACTCCTGTTGGCGCAACTGAGGTGAATCAGGTTTTACACACGGAGTCTTCAGTAGATGTAGAAAATGGCCTTTTTAGGATTTAATAGTAAATTTGTAACCATTAGTTTTACCATTTTCATTCAAGTTTTACCTGTTGGTCTAGTAGTAAGTGAATCTGACTGCTACGCAAGAGTTGGTGGGGTCGATTACATATTTATGTATGTATAAATGTGTATATTATTAGTTGCGTGATCACTATAGTACAAGCTAACGCTTAGTTTCGTGTCAGCTCTCTGTGTGTGGATTGTCCAAAGATATTTATTTTTTAGTTTACTTCTACGTTTTCAAAATATTATGCTATTAAGTGATAATGTTTATTAGGGGCATGTGTACCCCCCTCTGAAAGCTACTCAACATAGAACCCTACATTGCAATTGAAGATATATGGAAGGAACTTATAGCGGGGTTTGTAATAAGGAGTAGAAAGCAAAACAACAATTTTTGTCTGTTTATCTGTTTGTCTGTACCTTTTATTTGCGGTAATCTTAGAAACGGCTAATCCGATTTGAATGCGGTTTTCACTGATCTATTAGGCTAGCCTTGTATTGACACTTAAGGAGATTTTATTATAATCGATGCACATATAAAAATTATATGACAATTTGAAGAGTTCTGTCTATACAAATTCCTCGCGATTTAAAAAAAATGTATATAAATAAACTTACTTTTTTTACTCACCTAAATTTATAATAACTAAAAAGCGTGATCGTTAATTATAATTCATATTGTATCATCATTCCTCAGACAATGTATGTGCAATATTATTGCTCGTGCAGCATTATCTGTAATGCAACATCATATACAATGTGTAACATTTCTACACTTACACAGTTATACATATAGAAATGAAATCAAATAAACTTTTATCGAAATTAGTTTTTTACAAACACTTGTATAGCAGTTATGTTAAAGCTCTGTGTTATTGCTATACTAAATTGCAACTTTAATTTAATATACATTAAAATAACATGAAAATGAACTGATTATTTAAATTATTATACATTGCGCTGTTAACTTCAGTTTATTCATTTATATTAGACAAAAACAACCATTAATTAAAACGATTAAGTTTATTTTGTGATAGAAAATACATAACTTTTGGCCCTATACCCTAGAGGGTAAAAATTTATAAACTACCATAAAACATATAACAGTACAAATATAAAACGTCCACGATCGGCCTTGCTGTGGAACTTGGCCGTCCGTTATAATATTCGTTATCTGCTCATTTGCAGGAATAGAAGATTGCAAGTGTGCGTTTGATATAAGTCTTCTAAGAAATTCACCACTGGGGTAAACCCGATAATAATCAGAGGAATCATCACAAGACCAAGAAAATTTCCAGGCCAGTTCATAATCTACGAATTTAGTGCAGTTTCTGTTGTGCTCAAAGGGATCTTAAATACACAGACAACTGCTTAACGTTAACGATTCACAACCATTTCTTATACGTGTATTATATAATTTAAATTCACTGGAAAAAAGCCAAGGATTTGAGAAAATCCGCTTTTTTACTGGGTACCCTAAGTAAGTGCATACGACGAAGTCACTAAAGTTAAAATTGCTATAGTACCAAAAGAACTGACCAAGTAAGCTGTATAGAGATTCTTCATTACTGCATTCATAAGTTACATGTTTAAAAGCGGTGTTCCAGCCCTCGGTATCGTTGAAAGGTACATTTTCCTGTAATGTAGAGACGGGGGGTAGTATGTTCTTCTGTTGTAAAAAGAATATAAGTAGAAGTGTTATGGCGTAGTTCGATAACTGTTTCGTCGCTGTCAATTTGTAAAGTTTTGACCAATATTTTATTAGCACAGCTAATTTAAACGCGCGGCTGTCCAATCTCAGTAAGAACCTGACCAGCTTGCTCGTCTCAACTGCTACAGAACCACTAAAGGTGATGTCGCAGGTTCGATTAGATTTCAAATGCAGTAATCTAATAATAGGAACTGTAGCCTGGGGTGCAGTAAATACTGTCACGAACTCCGTTGAACACGCCGCGTAGACCTGAGTTTTCATAAGACACAAGTTAGTACCATCGCGGCTGTCCGAAGGTAACTCAAATAGAACGTCCATATCGCAGTCTTTAAATGCCAGTCCTGTTATTAATGAACCGAAAACTTTCATCGCACCACCTGTGAAACAAAAGGTATTGATGAAACAATATTATGTTGAATACCTCTTATCTCTACAGTATATTATTATGTATGATAATGTAATATTAATTAATACTTGTACATTTCGCATTTTGTACATTTAGTACGTTGGTGACCTATATCTGTATTTATACGATTCGAGGTACTTGAATTTTGTATAAAGAAATAATTGTGCAGAATTTTGTTTTTTAAAAGTTTAGATATTTCGCAAATATTTCTGTTTTCTGTAAGTCTTGGTTAAAACGTTAATATAAATGTAACGTTACAATTATTTTTATAATTCTTTTTGAGATGAATAAATATCTTAAATCTTATTTCAATGCACACGCGCGTCATACGAAAATGTTCAATACACTTGTGAATAAAAAGTATGAGGCATTCTCTTTCTCTCTTCATTATTTTTTCCTTTTCTTTTCTCATTCTCATTCTCCCACTTCATATAGATATTTTTGTTAATCATCAAAAGGCGAAATTGGTAACAATGAAATTATGGAAAATGGTCGCGTATGTTTGACATTGACAAACAGCCAAAATTTTAATGAATCTAAAAAAAAAACGACATGAAAAAATACTCTG
>DWKC01000383.1:0-13223 GCA_018249195.1 Racta chiria
GCACTTGGCCAGCGTGGTGGACTAGGGCCGACAGGCCTTACATTCTGAATGGAGACCCGGCTCGGTTAGTGGGACAGTTATAACTTGCAATGATTATGAACGATGATCAGCCATCCTGTCCATCAACATATGCATTCAAGATCAGGGGAATCGAAGCCATCATTTTATAGATACAAAGGTAAATACCTTACCGAGGCATTGAACTTGTAACAGCCAGCTTTACAAGTAATTCTACAGTGTACAGCAAGGTACAAATTATTTAATCGAAACGTCCCACAGAATCGGGGTTCGGTTCTCATTAGTCTTAATTATTGGCTTTCATAGTTTACCAAGCTTACTGGAATGTTGATATACTAACATGTACACAGTTACTCAGATATAGTTTAAACTCAATGGAGTCTGAAGACATCTATTGGTAAATCACCGAGTTTACGTCAATGGAAACTATATTGCTTCGACCCATTAATGACCAGTGAACATAGATCTCTAATCACAACTGCCTAGAATGCCAGACTCCACTAAGCTACTTCAATGCGGGTCGTTGAAGGGGCCAACTCAAGTGTCGAAAGATTTTTAAGCCACCCGTAAGTCTTCAATAGGGCTTGACGATTGGGTCCGACAGCTTGCGATAGGATTCGCTTAATACAATTTAGCAACTAGCGGTCACTTACATATTTTCCGACCGTTATTGCTTAACTTTGCCGATCAGTTTCTAGCTATCAGCGAT
Organism: Racta chiria; assembly: GCA_018249195.1. Classification (NCBI taxonomy): domain Eukaryota; kingdom Metazoa; phylum Arthropoda; class Insecta; order Lepidoptera; family Hesperiidae; genus Racta; species Racta chiria. Next base: position 728 of record DWKC01000383.1, read on the forward strand.
AGAACCTACTTTATTAACAATGAAAATGAAAAAATATATAAATATGTTTAATCACTATATTTTGAAACATATATATTAAAAAATATTATATTAAATTACATTAAATAAACATATATATTAAATTGGTAGACACAAAGAATTATGTTCCCCAATCATTCTGATGAAGAAGTAAAATAATAAAATTATGTTAACTATTATTTAAAATTACAAGTGCTATGAATATTACTGAGCAAAATCACTTTCGTTAAGAGTTTTGTTTACAAGGTACTTTCGTGTAGTAAATAATTAGATATTCAACCCAACACAGGAAGTGATAAAAACGGAATGAACACTACAAAAGATGTATGCCCGATAAAATTATTCAATCAAATTATTCTTTTCATCGCCTTTCAAAACATTGAATTCAGAAGCTTGTCATTCTTTGAAAATATAAATATCTCTTGATACAGCTTATAACCTTATTACTGTTTTTTATATACTGTTTTTATATACTGTTTTTGTAGTGGATAAACGATCAGATATTCAGACTCTTCTGCTATCCCGGTTGCTTCAACTAAGTACTGCTTCCCTTCTTTTTCAGATTTCCCTACTTCAAAACGCTTGTCTTTAATTTCTTTCTTTCAACGCTTTATGTTGTGTACTGTTACGTACCCGTTTTGTTGTTAGCATCCATGTCTGGTAATGATCACCTACAATACCTATAATCAATATCGCATAACAATATTATTTCAATATTCCTTAATGTCTGTGAAGTAAGTTATTAAATCATTTATTACTTCTTCGTAAGTTTTCTAGGAGACGTTGATATATGAAGCAGGATTGTAGCCAGTCAGCAACACCAGCTAGCTATTAGTTAAGGAATCCCACCGCTATGCACCATTAGGTAGTTCTATGAAGCATGTATTTCAATTTGAATTTGTACTACATATTTGTTTGTACTGCATATTATGTACGAATCTATTTTGTTTAAGCTGGCTTCAGGAACTATTTATTACTTTCAGGAAGGAATTTCATCAACAATCACATGGATAATATTTGTTGTTTGTTTGTACGTTTTAAGTGTACGGCCAAACTGCTTATCTAATTTTGTTAAAAAAATATCAACTTACTAGAAGTGTACACTTGCTAAAAGAATACACAACGGCTGTCGGACAAGCTAATAATTAAAAAATGTAGTTTGTAGTACAATTGCTATATACGAAGAATTATAATCACCAGCAATTAGTTATCGCATAACGAAATAATTTATTATAAAATGAAAGTCAGATGAAAAAAATGAATCCCGAAATAAAATTGTATTCCACCGAAGTAATTAAGTAATGATTGATATATCACTCGGCGAATGACAGTTAACAAATAGCTGTTAATTCAAGGGATCGGTCCAAGTTGGCATGACGTCGGATGTGTGCGGATCAAATCGATGTAACATTGATCGTTACATTATTAGCGACCGGTATCAAACAAATAACCAATCAATTGAACAGCGATTCTTTTCAATGGCTCTAATTGACTGCGTATATCAGTATGAGTGCAAAATGTATAGACTCGTAACATAAACCTTAATAATATTATCAATATTATCTAAAAACATTTTGAATTACGAAGGAGTGCAAAATATAAAGATATTTTCCTAATAAGATCTCAAAGGTATATGAAGTGCTTACTAATCCTAATTCGCACTTGCCAGCATGGTACACTGCATGGCCTGTAACTTTCATATCTTTACAGGATCCCGAGCTAAGCAGTAGGCAGATTATAGATGCTAATGATGCTAACAAATGAATATTACTTACATTCTGTTTTAATTCTGCAGAAATCCACACTGAAGTGAAGTATGCTCAGTTAAAAGACTGTTGATCATTGGGCCAATTTTATTATTTTCTATAACGTTGCTGTAATTAAAACAATTGAATAATGTCAAAAGGTTACCTCTAATAATCATCAACATGAATTAAAACATTACATGCTGTCTGAGGTTCATAACCGCTTTCAGTATAGAGACAAGCTTTTGCATGTAAATTGTAATTTACCATATAAGTGTTTGCTGATGCCACATGCCATCGAGCAAATGTCCAACTTAAATAAATTATACAAATGTGTATAGAAATGACTGCATTCACACAGTGTTATAAACACTCTCTGGTACCAAAAGTTTCACAGACAAACATTCATATTCACATCTGGGTATTGACACGAATATTTACTATACTACCTTTATGTATTTAAATTATAATTATAACGCATTTGCATTTTCCCATATATTTACTGTAGTAGGTATATGCCGCTCTGTTCAGTAAAAGCTCCATAATATCGTGTCTGTTAATGTCTGACACTCAATTCAGAGCCTCCAGTATCGGTTCTGGGAGTATGAAATTTGAAATAAATTTGTGTTCATATTAATTCAATTTATTCATATTTTTTACAGTTATTATGGTATGAGATGTGCATTGGTACTCCTCTGCGAGCCGCATAAATTCCATTACAACAAACTTCAAACAAAATACACGCATATGCCTGATTGAGCAATCAAAAAAGATTAATATGTTGTTTTAGTCCTTTTAACAGTGTACAGTAGACAGAGTACATAGAATTTTGGACCAAATCCTTTGTGTAAGTACGGGGATTTTGAACTATAGCGAAATGAGGCCCAGTTTACGTAATAACAACAATAATTATCATTATAACATTGGAATTGTATCATTAAGACACATCCATTAATCTAAATTCACTAACATCTGAGTTCGGTATGTTTACGACGCCACAGTCGTGACAAACATTTAACGATGCTACAATATTACGTACTGCATTAGTAATATCATGATATAAAATTATAATCAGCAATTTATACAAGCGACAGTAGTTATATGTTTTTTGGGCCAAGAAATGGATAAATTAAATTGTATTTTCCCAAAACAGATTCTTTTTTCGGTAATTTTGCAATGATAGGTCGTGCCATCTGTCTTATGTTAGTGGGACTGATAAATTGGTTACTGACTATTTGTTTAAACGGATTTAGTTATACCGTGTCAGATGACGGTAGTTCTAAGAAAATGTTGGTTTATTAGATGTTAACAGTTACACAGCTAGGTTCAAGTCGCTAACAAAAAGAACGAAATAAGGTCACTACACTGTCAAAGAGAAGGTAAATCCACATAGGTACGAAAGAATGTGACGAACTTGTCAACATGTATGAAGTACATGGGTATCTAACGATCTTGAGTCAAAGTCAATTTCCCCTGCTCATGCAATGACGGCTAAAGCCACTGCACCAAGCCTCTGTTAGAGACTTCTGGTTTCTTCACCATTCTTCTTTAAAAGGTACTAACGGATGGTCTTGCTGTCTACTCGCATGGCTAACATCCTTTGATTACATTTTATTTATTTATATATTCTTGAATGCCCACCATAAAATATTACGGTACATTTGGCGAGCTTAATACTATCTTTTTTTCAAGCTAACAAATTTATATTATCATTATTTTCTTAGCAAAGCCAATGACAAGTAGAACAGATATTGTCTACCGAGACATTAGGCTTTGCCGTGGGATTGGTTAAATATTTTTTGATTAGTAACCAATTGTAAGGTAATTTCGGTAAGTGAGCTATGTATTCCTATGATGAAATAAATAATTTGATTTTGAATTTGATACCCCCACACTAGGGTTCTACTGTTCCAAGTGATACAGACAACACCAATAAAACATCACAACAACCATGACCCTAGAACATATATTTATCTGTCACTTAATTATCTGCTGCCTCCGCTTCACATGCAAGATCACTGCCACATGTAGTTATATCTGTAGTGTACAGGGCTGTCCAAGCTATTTAATATAGCTAAAGGTCCAATTATCGTTGACACCTCTGCAACATCGAACAACCGCATCGATTGTTTTATGCGCCATTGTAAAGGCTATTTGATAAAATACACGTGTCCTCTTCTACATTTGTATTGGTACACGAAAAGCAGCCTTTACAACCACTGCGCTATTCAACCCACTTGATAATATGAGCCACGTTGTTCCTCCCCTAGCTGATTACTTTTATCGCGAGAGTAGCATCGTATAAGTGAATGTTTCTCACTTTTTCATTCCCTTGCGATTCTTCCGAGGTACGCGAAATAAATAACTTCACATTTCACGTCTGTACTATATATAAAATACTCCCATATTTCGTAATATGAAAACATCTACCCCAAAAGATTGATTTAACTTACGTAGTGTACAAATTTACTTATATTTTATTTCCAAAATACGAAAATACAGCGCCAGATAAATTTATTGTATTGTGGCTTATTCTCTCACGTACGTTTACGTGCTTAAATGTTCTAAACACAAAAGAAAGCCAACCAGACAAATCTTTTAGCAAAATATAACAAACAGAGACATATTTTCATTGCACAAAATAGGAATAGGGGTTGAATGATTTTCGGATCGTCTATTCACGGCACACTTTTAGAATTTACTTAATAAGAAGGAAAGTCAGTATACTAATATTAAATTGCATTCGCAATATTATAAGCCAACATGGAGTTTATACTTTGTACGTTATATAAATAACAAAAATTATAAACTCTCGTTCCTGCTAGTAAATTTGTACTCATGAAGAACTTCCACAGCTCGTAAACACACGTAAAACACTTTGGCATAATACTTCGTGCTAATAACCAGAACGCAACGGTACATTTCAGAGGGTGAAAAGAATTCAACTTCAACTTTGGAATAAGCCGTAACTAACCTAGGTTCAGTCTTCGAGCTCAAGTATAATGAATATTTCCTATTTCAAACTCTCTCTCTCATACCTTGCAAGGCATATGCGACCCACCAACAAGTTTATAATATCAGTAATATATAAATATCAATGCAAGAAATAAGACCGCAGCTCGTAAACACACGCAAAACTCTCTGGCATAATAATCCGTGCTAATAACCGGAACGCAGCGGTACATTTCAGAGGGTGAAAAGAATTCAACTTCAACTTTGGAACAAGCCGTAACTAACCTAGGTTCAGTCTTCGAGCTCGAGTAAAATATTTCATATTTTCCGCAAATCTTCATTAAACTAATTTTCATAAGAAAGTTTTGCATATTTATTTAAATAACTATGAACTAGCATTTGCAGAAGTTCGGGGAATTTCGGTAGAGTTCCTGCGACTTCCCGCTGAATTACAGTTTTGCAGGTAACATAAATCTTTTTATTTTTCAAACATTTTCCAAGTTTAACATTGGGGATGAACTAATTGATGATGTTTACGTGAAACTGCACTCTATATTGGAAACAGAGAACAATAAATTTAATAATTCTCTACGACGACTTTACGAGATAACTTAGTCATTTCTAAAGATATAAACAAGGTTATCGTGTTAAAGGCAGTATTAATTACTATTACAGAAGTCTAGACAACTATATTGGGTTAAATAGTTGTGGTACTCACGGTAATAATATTCGTTCTAGTTCAAAGCGACTGTAATATTGATACATAGAATACTACAAACTTTAATAATAATTAAATTTATATCTACATCAGCATAATCTACACTATTAACAATGCAGTAGTATTATTTCTAATGCAGCTTTTTCGGTAAAGGAAAACATACTGCCTGAATTGTTGAGAGTCCCCGATAAAGTTTCCGAAGGTGTGTGCACCAACGGCGCTTGACCAGCAGTGAGACAGCTATGAGATGCAATGATAATAATTTATTTTTGTACCTCAAACCAAATTGTTGCAACCTGAGCTTCGTGAAATTCAACAACTTATAACAAGCGATACCTATGGTAAAATCCGACGGATACCCAACTACTACGAGGATTTAAGCTTATTGGAATGGGTAGAATGATAAGTTTGTTTTGTAAAGCCGATGATAGTGAGGTATTGTTCCATTGAGATATTAATCATTATTATAGGTTCGACTATTGTTTTTGTAATTAATTTTTGAAACGTCATGTAAGTACCTACTTATTTTTATTATGTTCCTCACTTTCGTCAATCAAGTAATTAAAATAATAAATATGTACCTTATCGCAAGTCACACACGTTCATTTGACCCCAAACTAAGCGCCAGCTTGTACTATGGTGATCAGACAACTAAGAAATATACATAGATTTTTTTAAACGCAAACTTTTTTAGTTTATATTTACACCCAGACTCACAGAACAAACATTCCTGTGCATCACATAAAAGCCTGTTCTAGGTGGGAATCGAACCCACGACCGCCGGCTCAGGAAGCAGGTGTTAGTGAAACTGATACCGCCACGGGACCAACAAGATAGTCAATTGGTTTCCAAAATTAAATGATTGATTTGAATATTATAAGGACCTACGTACCTAACACTACCTTATACTGTAAACCAATTCTAACTGCAAGCCTTCGAATAACAAAATAGCCCACGTGCTTCAATTGAGTGAGGAAGTACTGCATGCGACGGATATACTAAGACGGTCACGTACACTGTTTGGTAAGCTGCCAGCACGAAGATCCGGGTTCGATCTCCGGCCAGAACCATTTACTTGTCAGTTGTAAGTCCAACTTTGCTTCTAGTCTTGATTATTTTTCAGTCAATAAATTACTTATCGGGAAAGAGTTTAGGTATTTTATAGTGATACCGTTTAAATGAGTTTTTTAACTTATTTATTATATTAACATTTTGCCTTCTCTACAATTAGATGAGGCTAAAATGCTGTTACTTATTTGTACATTTTATACGTTATGTTTTAAGTTGATAATGTGTTACTTATATTTGAAATCAGGCCATATGGGGGTGGCATAGTCGCTACGTGACAAATAAAGTTTAAAAATCCTTAAAAATAGGAAGGATATCAGTAATCATTTAATGAACCATGTTGTGTGCATGGCAATTCTGGCTTTATATACATATAATACTTACTCTCATCTTTATGTGAACAGTTACATTTATAGTTCATAAAGATAATTAGGCATTTAGCTCGCCCTTTGTGCCGTAATATCTCATTGTGGTTCAATAAAGAATAAATATGGGAATAATTTAACCTAAATATGCATCTGCAAAGTACCCACACCTGCGTGACAGGAGTAAAACAAACCGAACAGTCTCTATTGCATGCAAGTGAAGGGTTGCAATAAGTACTTGCTTCACACAACATATAGGGGCATGGACTTATAGACTAGATTAAATATACCTAACCTATACCTAAAACAATTAGTGGGTGAGGTGGATTTCTAAACTACATTATATGAACCTACACATTTCATGACAGTATTGTGTTTTTGAGCACCCAAAATATCGAAATGCAAGCGATATTAAAATCTCACAAGTACTTAACAAACTACTCGACCGAAGAACAGACATAATGGAAACTGGCCTGGCATTATGTGCAAAGTAAAAATCAATAATTCTAATAAATATTAATAAGTTATAGCCCTCAATATTTAGGGTACGGTACCTATAGGCAGAAAACGGAACCCATTACTAATACTAAGACTTCGATGTCTGTCCGTCCATCTGTCACAGAACTCGAGCCCCCCAAAACAAAACGTCGGCTTCAAAAAACGCCAGAGCTCCTTAACCGTCACGTAACGTTTAAAATTGTCACAAATTATCTACGAAAAAGTGCATACAATTAAAATAAAGTGAAAACAGGCGAAGTGAGTGTCTGGCCGCGCGCAATGTTCCGTAGTTGACGTTATAACGAGTTATAACTAAAGTTATAACTAGAATAGGTATTTAATACTACTATACAAATAATTTTATATTTTCCTTCTACATTCGGAATGTTTTTTTTCAGATTTATAGAATCAACCGTTTAGTTTGTAGAGGGAATACACGTGATCCCAATAAAAATTATAGATTTAAAGCTTAATATTTCGAAAACGAATTCCTAAATCAAAAAATTGTCTTCCGAGGCCCATAATTATTTTAAATGACCTCTCCAATAACACATGATAAGGTACAAAAGACAAAAAATATCCGTACTTCAAAAATAGCTCTATAACAAAATATTTCAACAATTCCTTTCTTTCTAACGTGCACAATTATATGTACGTATACAAATTTCTACGGTGTATGCAATGCAGTGATGATTAATATATAAAAAATATAACTATATAAAAATAAATGATAAACAGACATTAATAGTCATTGATAGTACACGATACACACATTTGACATTTGATAGTAGTACGCACTTAATAAAAACTGTTTGTATATTACTCTGTGGTGCATAAAGAAATTAATAGAACTGGACTCAGCATTCGCCACAATGGCACTGATTTTCAGTCCTGCGCAGTTTCATTTGGCATTAATACATTATTCTATCTATCTTATGTCTTCGTAACTGATTTTGAGAACATATTAAAACATTCTACATTAACATCTTGCCACAGAATTTGTCACCTATTGGGGCTTAGCTAAACTAAATGTATAACGTTATTTCATCACACGACCACTCCTTACAAACATTTTCAACCATTTCGTAATTTTCGAAGTATATTTTAAAATCCTTCACCAAAGAAGTCGTTTCAAAAGTATTTCTCTTTTCTATGAAACCCGGTCCTTGAAGCCAGCAATAACTTTTGCCAAATGCAGACTTAAAGTCGAAGTTATATTATGAACGATATTATTTTTGATGGCTTCTGAATGAGTTGGAATCGAGGCTATGTACGATTTACTTTCGATGAGTTTTAATAAAACCAACTAGCAGAATTTGTTAAACTGAAATTACTTCCAATGCTTTATTTCTGTTCAATAATGAAACACACATCAGTTGTTCATTTACTATGCGAAAAATGTTGTATGTAAATACCCTTGGCTTCACCCTAGTAATGGCTCACTGAACACTGCTCTCGCCTCGTAATTGGGGAGAGATACTCCAAAGCAATGATAGCCTAATGGTTTGAACGTTGGTCTCTCAAACGGGAGGCTCCGGGTTCAAATCTATCCAGCGATAACAGCCTACGCTTTTTTGGCGAAGGGAAGATCTCCCCGCAGACTGAGTACATCGGCAGTACACAAACACCTCTCATCTCAACGCACCGAAACATACAAAGAGATACATTGAGCCAACACCGAGAAGCACGGCATATACATCGACCGGTCTGAGCAGGGGGGTGATATGGCGTTACCACATATACGTCACACGTTGACGTAACAGAAACCTGAATCACGCTATCGGAGTTTTCTCCATCGTCGGCATATTTACAAGTTCCGAACATCAACAGTCATTACACCTCGCCTGGCGGGAGTTTAGCCAAACTTTACAGCCGAAGCACGGCAGAGCTCAAGATTTTTTTGACAACTGCGATCACCCTGGTAGATCACCGTTTCATGACCTGGCTTTGCTTAACCCGATCAATCGGTACATAATAACAGGCTGTGAGCGCTCCAATAATTTTATATTTAATGCATAATGTTATATGATTTGTTATATTGCATATCTTAATTAGTTCAATTTGGGGGGTTATATTATTAAAATGTTTTATGCAAATAAAATGATGATTGATTGAATTTAAAAGGAAAACTATTTTGGATTGATATCCTTGGAACCTTGGCTGGGTTTTTTTTTACTTTTTATTTACTATGAACCAATAAATTTTACCCACAGAATAAAATAAATTACTTCAGATATATTGTTTTCAAACTTCATTTTTAGGGTATTTCCTTTATTCAAGATTTTGACTTTTTTAATGAGCTTGTAGTATGATCAAAGGGATTTTTGAATTATTTTTAGTTGAGTTGGAAAACCTAACTATATGTAAACTAAAAATCTAATTCCCAACCGGTTCAACGTAAAAGCTTGGAAACTAAAGCCTCGCGATCCAAGTGCTCGATAAGGAATGTCTCTCCGGACCGTTTCTCGTCTCCGAATGCTCAACTCACAAATTGTGTACTTACTACTTTTACACGTATTTCTATTTTCGCTGTTTTAAAACCCATTTGCACGTTTATTTCTTGGTTTTAGAAAAATCTAAAGTGGGTAGGATGAAAAGACTATTTGTTGCAAAATCTTATTTCCAGAAAAGTAATATAAATTGCATTACTAAGTTACCTACATTAGTAAGTAAACGCATAAGGTTATGGAACCTATAAAGTTTACAAACAATATATTTTCTTTGCAACCATTACCTGTCCCACTACTGGGCTCGGGTCTTCACTCACAATGTGAGGGGTACAGCCCATAGTCCACCATGCTGGCCAAGTGCGGATTTGTAGACTTGACACACCCTTGAGGACTTTACCTCTTAGGAGTGCAGATTTCCTCACGACGTTTTCCTTTGCGTATTAATCAACTTCTGATACGCACATAATTTTGAAATTTAGACCTGTGCGCAGATCATTTCAACCCGATATCTTCTATTCAAGAGACCAACGATCAAAACATTAAGCTATCACTGCTGACAGACAATGTAATTACAAATAAACAAAGAAATGTTTTGAAATTATTTTGAAAATGAACCTTTTGAAATAAAAAGGGAACACGTTTATGTACGTTTTCATTACGAGCAGGTATGACTGTAAAAACCTTTATATTTTACTAAATTACGAGGAATATGTTTGAACAGGTATTGTGGCTTTATAAAACCACATTGACGATTACAGTGAAATTTATAAGCTTTTTGGATCACAGAATAGATTATTCATGGAATAGTTTAGAGAAAAATGCATTTTTAACTTAATTCGAGCAATATTAAAAAACGCGTGATATCAAGATGGTTCCAAGAATTATTTTCAGTTTCGATAAATCCAGAAAATAATATTTATATTACATTTAGAAATGTCGAGTGAAAACAAGAACAGAAGAAGAAAAATATCAGTATCAAAATATTAATAAAAGCAAACATGTTACAAAATAATAATAATTACAATCATCGTATACAAAGGGAGGTAAAAGGGTGAAAACAAACAAGGTAGAAAGTGCTCTAATCGTGTAAGGGAGTACACCGACAAAGTGACATGGCGGTGACGCGCAAACGGTATAACATAACCGCTGTTACATATTAGGTTGAACGCAGTGATAAGCGGAGCGGGTATATTTTGTATATAACTTTTATTTTCTGTACATAAATTGTTGCAAGTGATATTTTTTGTAGAACATTGAAAGCACTGTAGCCCAAGAAGTAATAATCCTGCATGTGCAGCAAAAGAAAGTAAACTAGTTATAAATATAAATAAATAAAATAAATGAGTAATAAAAGTAAATAATTAAAATAATAGTTTATAATTTCAATGTACTATGCATTTCACTTGATTGGATTATACATATAATAAAGCATTAGTAAATTAAAAAGCATGCTTATTATACTATATAGCTATTACGCGCCTAAAAACCCGCCTTACGAGGAAGTATGTTCAAAATATTTGTACTCAATTCGTGGGTGTTAAGTTTGTATGCGTATAGTGAGTGCCGTGCCACGTCCACACAAGAGTTCTAGTGCCCCCCGCACTAGCACTTAATACGTAAGCGTAAGAAATTAGTATAGCACACGGCCGTCCGTAACATGAAGTGGTTGCTATGATTTGAAAGTTATTTGCTAGAGCAGCAAATTTAAATAAAACTGACTTCCAAAAAATGGTAGTTATTACTATTTATATGTGTAGATGCCAACGAATCTATGGGAAGTTATGTCATGACTTACATTTTTATCACCATCTTCGTGCTCTAAACGTATCGTCATTTCTTCTAGTAGATTCGATCTTTCGATTCGATTTATTTAACACACTATCTTTCCTTTAATTTACTGTATCACGATTTATTACTTTTATTATTCAAAAGTGACATAAATTTTACAATATTAATAAAGTAATAATTATTACACCTTTACACTCTGCAGTTGTAAATACAGACATCGTAACACTTACAAATAAATTGCATTGTAATGTTAAATTCACTATCACTACAGATAAAGCAAGATGTATAGTAATTAAGTAATAATACGTTCGAAAATAACGCGAAAATTGATTTTGTAATAAATTAATTGAGAGCATCCGCTGCGACATACCAACATGGCCGCTGGCGATCTCTCATTACGTTCTCCCACAGTCCCCGTGCGTTTCAAGTTTCATTATAATAAAGAGGAAGAGACAAATTGACGAACAACCATATGCATGCCGGTGTTATGTGCGGAGAAAAATATAAGAATGAGAAAAGGCCGTCAAGGGACAAACGTCAGATGTTTAACATCTATACAATATTCTAATTTATCATGAATATATACAGATGAAGAAAAATGAAGTGAAATATAGGAAAAATAGAGATATTTTTTTTTATATAGACTAGCTGTGCCCGCGACTTCATTCGCACGGAATTTGTATAGACAGATGTTTTTTAATCGTCATATCTTTTTTATTTGTGCACCGATTTTAATTAGAATACCCGTATGTCTCAATCCAAGCCTAGCCCAAACACATCAGTAAAAGCCGCATCCAAATTGGATCAATCCGTTTCTGAGATTAGCGCGAACAAAGGCACGACCAACAGATAAAAATTCTAAAAACAGTTTTTTGGGCAATTCTTACTATAAAC
>DWKC01000384.1:0-13211 GCA_018249195.1 Racta chiria
AAAAGAGTACATTACGTTTACTTTGGAAAATAGACACCAGGATTGTTACAGTAAAACATAAACAAAAATGCAACTATTGTAGCAACAAACTGTTTGTTAGTAAGTAGTAACTACTTGACTAATAGTAGGTAGTAACTTCAAGAAAGTTGTGAACGTAGGAATAAATGTAATAAGAATGAAGTTAATGGTGATTCCTTCCTGGGAGGTAACACGTTAGTGACAATCCAAACTGTCCAAATTGTGAATGTCCACGAGCGACGGTGATCACTTACCATCAGGTGACTCGCCTGGTCGTTTGTCTGCTCATAACATAAAAAAAACTGAGCAGAAGGAAATAAAACAAAATTTTGTTGTTAATTTTAGCTAAATAGTACTGTAATAGTTTTCTTTTTTTAATTATTTTTATTAATTTTATCAGCCACTTACTGTTATAGGAATGAATAAAATGTACCTTTATCTAGATGCTTTAACTCGTATCAAATTTCAGAACCGTATAATCAGGTATCAGTGCCGGATATTTATAAGTGTCAGATATTTTTAAGTGTCGGATATCCGAGTCCCCGCACTGAGGGCGCGCGCTTCCACACGCTGACACCGTATGTTATTGGTGCGAGTCACGCGAACATCACTATTACTAAAACTTTAATAGGTTCGTTTGTCAATTGAAAATTAACTTTATAACATTTGTTATTAGAGTTGTGAGGTAACCTACGAGTACGTTCCCAAACCAGCATCCGATAGATTCGTATGTAATTAAATCGTATGCAGTTTATCTCAGGCAAATCAACTCGGTGAATTTTCAAACTCAATACGATAAACGAGTGCTTGTGACAAATGTTATGATAATTGGCTACACTGAAGGAAGGACAAGCTGCACGTCCTGGTGTAGTGAATGAAATGTTTAAATATCCATAGAGGCCGAGTATAATACATATAATACCATTTAGTACAAAGTGAGCAACGCCGCGGCTGTACAGTCGTGGTATCAACATAGTCTGTGTCTAGGCCGGCTGCTAGTCGGGCACAATATAGCACTTTTTATAGACGGTCTAGACAGACCGTGTCTACAGTGTAGACACACGCACACGCCGATACTTCTTGATACACTTCACTAGCACATCATAGCCTTGTTACAGGGTTATAGCTGCTGAGTTGGTTTTGATGTTATATTATTGTTATGGGACTCTAGGAGGACCGCACCTTCAATCACAACTCAGTGGGCTTTAAACAGATTCATGCATCACATCTCACTTTATATTCACTTAACGTTAATCTCATCTTTTAAATTACTCTGGGCTCGACGAACACTTCCCTCAGTCGGACCATCAAGCGATCACTATCCATGCGTCTGGGTCGAAATATCGGTGAACAAAATATCGTGAGTACCCGTACCCTTAAAATGCACATGTACTTTCTCGCAAACATTTTTGTATCGACTCCGGAGAACGGCATCGACAGATATCGCGTTGATGGGATATCATGGATCTGTTGTGTCGGATAAGATATGGCTACTATTGTGGGGAGTCTCAACTCATGTAAGTAAAGCTTAACTAGCTCAAAAATTATGTATCTTGCCTCAGCCTCAGACGGCTCGCCGCCTCATGAATCATGCAAACCGCTGTTCAGAAAACTAAATATTCTGATACTAACGGGTATGTACACTTTATACGTGTGCTCCTTTATACTAAAGCAAAAGGATTATTTTATAACTGCAAATTTACAATACGTACGTAGGTAATACTCGGAATCCTAATAGGCTGGCATTGGACATACGACATACCACCTCGTAGGTACTAAGTTCTTCCTGCGGAACACTCACGAAAATGCGTCTTTTTTCTAATATACTACCAAGTAATGCCAAAACAATGCCAATACAAGATTATTAATGTATATTTATAATTTATAATCTACATATTTAAAACAAAGTCGAAAATCGTATTAGTTACATTTTTTATAACTTAAGACGCCTCGATCGAATTTAATAATATTTGTTTTTTTAGATTTGTCTCAGCCCTCATTAACAGAATATATAAAGATAAAATATATAATAATATAAAGAAATATACGTATAATAATGCTGTAAAGGCAGTTGAATATTTCCTTGCGAATATGTCATATATTTTTTTTATCGCTTACTCGATATTTTCAATGAATTCTCCAAATAACTACCATGCTTGTAGCGAAGCATAGATAGGCCCTCAAAAACTGTTAAAACCTAACAGAATTAAGCTTAAGTTACCTCACGACTGAGCCGAGGATAAAACGCTAGTCTGGCCCAATATAAGGCACTGGTTACACTGGTACACAACAGAAAACCTTCATATCAGAACTCGATGTGCGCCGGCGCCGAGATAAACGACTGTCTGTCGAACAATGGATATTTACAATTTAATCTAATCCTTTTTAGTGTCGACTTGTTTATTACATTATCGAATTAAACTATCTCGAATGACTCTTGCTGTGTGAAAGTACTATTTAGGAATTTATACCTTATAAAAATAAAATGCTTCGAGGAAATTGTAATGGTTAAGTGATCTATATCAATACGACATTATTTATCAATAGGATATTGTTTAAAGATATGTAATACATGGTAGTATCATTTGTCAATTTCTGTTTGGGGAAGCGTAAGTAACAGCAGATCGCAAACATTTCTTAGATGTTTACTTCAAATATGAGCGTGCGGCCGTTCGTGCATTTTGTAATATGTCAAAAGCTGGGTGTCCACTGCGCCGAGTCAACTATATGAACATTTGTTAATACTGTACAGCGAGGCTGGCGATTTATAAATCGTAGTGTACTGTGTAACGTGAGCCTACTGTCGCCGGCTGACATCCGTATGGAGTGAACGATTCGTAGTTTGTATTAGTTTAAGCAAAGGAAGATCACCCGCTAGGCTAAGCAAAAGCATGGGGGTTAGGTAGTTAGGTTTCATGAGATTTTGCAAGCGTTGAGAAAATGCGTGATTTTGGCTTGTCGTGGCGTTATCGTGTGATATACCGTGTCCTTTTACAACACCGAATTAAATAGTTGACAGATATGTAGCGCCAGCCGTAGCTCCGGCTATTTGATGATCCAGTTAATGATTCTTTAATAAAATTTTACAATAGCATGTACATCGGACAGGTGGATATAGCGCCGCTGCAAGTGGACTGACAGTTTTATTCATCGCGATGCAGCCCACTACGCGAATAAACTCGGTAACAACAGTTCGCGTTACCGACATCATTCACCACTAAAATTAGTTGGCGCCGAGTTCCTCAGTGTATTATGCAGTGAACAAACTGTACTTCGTGTGCACCAGGAATGTGAGGCAGTTCGGATTTCTGCTATTAATATTAAGTACTAGCGACGTTGAACAGTAAAAATTAGTGCAGTAAAAACTAAACGTACGCTTTTATTCGCTAAAATATCGGTACTACTCGTAGTTATGACATTCGTCGATCGTGATCGACAATACAACAACTTTGTCGTACTCACAACAGAGCTGGTCAGATGATGCAGCTTGCAAGGTAGGAGATGGAACTCTGGAATGTGTGACAGACGCGATGTGAGCTGCGATTCCAACAAACAATAACTTCGATAGAGCTGTAACTACTCGTATGTAAGTGTCGGTGTTGTGTCGCTGCACGATTTGCTCGGAGGTGGTCGTTAAGTTTCGGACGGACATTGACCCGCGGCGAGCTGGACTCTGATGGCTTCTATTGTTTGTAATTGTTAGAAATTACTCTAATCAGCGTCTCTTTCATGTGCCTTTAAGAAAAAGGTGCGACTGAAAGTGTTTTCCTCTTCCATTATCCTTGTCTACACATGCCGTAGTGCGCTGATGGTTGTTTATATTATTTATGTTATAAACAGTAAACGAGCAGTCGGGTCACCTGACGGGCAGGAACTAAGTGATAGACCCGCGGGAAATACAAAGAAAGAAGGGAAGCAGTACATCGCTGAAGCCAACTGGATTCAATAACGACACTAACTGACTGCAGACACACCAACAACATACCGCTTCAGGACGGGAGACAGAAGAAGAATGTTAAGGAGCACGACTGAAGGACGGGGAGCGGCCGTGCCGTGCTGGCTCTCGAGACCCAGCCTGAACACTACGAATCATTTGGGGACTGAATCAAGCAAGAGGGTGGTAGCTAGCTAGAGGGCTCCATGAAATAATAATAGTCCTTCCGCTCGCCCGACGACCGAGCAGCTGACTTCTGTCGCTTCGTACGACACCCTGGTTTGCCAGCATGGGATCGCAGTTGGTATAAAATTAGTCCTACGATATGTTTCGGAACAATGAATTGTTTGGAGTATGTTCAGTTTTGATGTGGTGTCTGGTGTGGGTCTGTGCGGAAACGCGTCGTGACCAAAGGGGCGTCGACCGCAGCCTCCTCGGAAGCGCCCTTTCACTTTCTCGCCACTACTGCTCTGGATGCTCGGATTACTACATTCAAATAACAATTAACTTCATATATCTTACTGTCCTTCAGCCCGGTCAAGTGGTTAAACTTCTTCTACTTCTCAATTCATCTAAACTCATAGAGATATTGCTTGGAGTAGAATACACCTTTTCAGGCAATAAAGTTAAGCAATCCATTATGATTTTTTCGTGTTTATATGTTTCCTTTAAGCTTTTCAAAATAAAAAGACAAACGCCAAAGCTACGCTTCAGATCTTTGAAGTTGGGGATCGTGGTCGTCAATGGTTTGAGATTAGCACAAGTACATTAAGACCGTGCCACTGCGCCGTTCAGCATACGGCAGTGGAGACGCGCTCTCTGCACACGCGCACGCGCACGCGCACGGCGCCGATTCCGTCAGTTTTTGCGCCTCGAGCGCTCGAGCTTCGCAGAAATGAAAGCGCTGCGCTAGCTCCAATCACCTCCGCACTTCCGCTGCAGTACAGTGGCGCGCGGCCACATTGCATCAAGTGTGTAGATATTCTAGCATGTTAGTCTAACATGGACGTTGTAGTTACACAGATATGTAGCCCGGGGATATCCGTCAACGGCTATAACAATTCGACAATTTGCTTTAAGTTTACTACCATATGGCTCCGAACTTTTAAACTTTAACCAGCAAAATTCCTTGTAGCGATCCGCTCACGGCTCATCTTGCAGGCGCGGGAGGACCGGGGCGACGAGGGACCTAGAGCTACAGCTCCATCTCATCTCGGACAGGACCGCAATCCCGTATTTTGTAATAGAAAATTCAGTGGGACTCCTGAACGTTAAAATAAAATAATAATAATGCAACGTGGGATTTTTTATTTATATGTTGATTAAAGTGGGACAGGTTGCGGGGCCGCGGGGCCAGCCACCTGAACTTTCCGTTGTGAAAGTGATCGATAATTGAGGGGTTATGCAATCGTCTGCGAGGAGCGCGTTCGAGAGGATATCCGACACCTCTCGGAAATTGGCTGCTAATGCATAATTCGCTTCAGTTTTTGTGTTACGCGAGCAGGAAGGTTCCTTTCTTGTTAATATAAAAACAGGTGATATGCCTGTGAGGCCACGTGCAATGTAGGGTTCCGTAGATGTCGTAATAACTCGTCGACCTGTTATGTCTGCTTACTCAAAAAAGTCTTTTAAGTTACACATATGCTATTTGAAAGTTTTTCCACATTTCCTGAATCAATTCTTTAGATTTTAAGATAGGTAGGGCGCTACAGTTGACCCTACCCTCAATATTTATCTAGAAACGGTCTTCTCTAAACACAATGATATTAAACAATCAATCCAATAGACAAAAAACAAACATATATTTACGTTTTTTACGTTTATTAACGCTGGACGTACTACCTCGCGCCCTGCCACGCCACTGTAAGCCATGAACGTGGCGTCGGAACTGATCGTCAACTCGTACATAAGTCATTTAGACTACTTGAGGTGTTGCTACTTGACGCTGCCTCTTTTTCTTATGTTTTGTTGACATCGGGTTAAACAGAAAAAGTCGTTACCTGAACAGTCATATCGCGCATCGCACATAAACTATTGATTAGGATTGTCAATTAATTAGCAATAATAGTTGACATCACCATTAGCAATAACCTTGCACACACACACACATAACAATGAATATTTTTTATTTGTACATCGATTACAATAATAAATTAAAATCCCAATACATCAGTGAAAACCACATTTAAATCGGATAAGTAATTTCTGAGATTATCGCGAATAAAGGCACAGAAAAACAAATAAACAGACAAACAAACAAAAACTCTAAAAATGGTTGTTTTGGGTTCTACCCCCTATTACAAATCCCCCTTATAGATTTCTTTCAAATATCATCCATGTACAGACAGCGATCAGTTACAGATGTATTATACATATATATGATATGATATGATGATGATGTACCTCTAAGGTTGTGAACTAAATAAAAAAGTAATAGTCTTGTTGCAACAAATGCCTCCCACAACCTGTCATTTTGTTTGACGTTACCGTACACTTTGTGTACATTTTATAATTTGAAGCTACTCGTCTCCGTCTCCGGCCAGTAATTGAACTGACCGATAAATATTTATAGGTGGTTTCTTGTTACGTTACGTCTATATAAAAGTTGTTTTTATTTTGTTACAGGTTGGTGGACATTCTGACTGCTGCGAACAATCGCTGTAAGGGAGCTTTATTTATCTAAACAGAGAACCTCGAATATTACGAGTACATTCATCATATTACTCGCGACGTATTCTGTGATATATTAAGTGCCAGGATGTAGTCTGTAGCTTGTTCGCTAGTCAGTTGGTTATTTTCTTTAAAAAGCCTAGGTATGTGGTTTTATTAAACCACGATGCCAGTGAAACATTTTAAGGAAATAGCTATTTGTCGGTAAATTCTCGGAAAAATAGTAATCCATTATTTTATCATTCAGTTTTGATTAAAATTAGTTACTACTGTCATCTGTATTGAACTTGTCAAACTGATATACTGCGACATGTGTGAAAGAGACAAATGAATATCAATGGAAAAAGTTTCACTTTAAAATGTATCCAGTAAGTGACCGCCATGCGTCATTCGTCATGCGTCGGTGTGGGGATGGAACGGTCGGTTTTAGTTACCTTATATTGTTCCTAATGTCATGATTTTTTTCACATTTCCAAGAAAGAAAAGGAGGGAGACTTGAACGCAATTAAAAATTAACTTAATATTATACAAACGGGTCGCTAAATCGAGAAATTAAACGACGTAAACCACTACGCCACCGGTATCGTTAGCACCCAACATCGTTAGCAACCAAAACATAACTCCCTATTGTCTGTGAACAGCAGAGGAGGTAAATAAACTAAAAAGTTTCATAAATATGTCATATTACAGTTCTCTAGCACTACGAGTCGCTGAGTTAGGAAACTATTAAGTCGCTAGTTGTCAGGGAACCTTAAAAAAGTACAAAATAATAGTTCCGGCGCGGAGACTAATAGCTCACGTCACCGACCTGCACTTCCGAGTATGGTCTCGTCCTCGCTGGAGGTGACCACGGGACTGTAAGCGCCGCGGAACATTACCTGAGGTCAACTAGTATCACACTTGTTACATATAACCGGCGAGCAGCACCCTGCGCGTCGTCTAAATAGCAACATAGGTAATAACGAGCGCAACGAGACGAAAATAATTTTTAATAACAATCCGGTCAGGCATGTATATACCGAACATAATTTTTAACACGTTATTTATAATGTATAAGGTAACATATAAAATCTAATTGCGCTGAAGAAGAAGGAAAGGCAGGAAGGAGGCCGTGGGTTCGATTCCCACACAGGACAAACTTTTTTGTGATAAACAGGAATGTTTGTTCGATGTGTTTGGGTGTAAAAAATATGTACATATTAAGTTCGTATTCATATAAGGCGTAGTGTGAGTTGTCCATAGATATATATGTATTGATTGTAGTTAACTATTTATTTGGGTTTATTTCAAGACAATTCAATCGTTTATGAAGCTATTTTTTTTCTGTTGCTTCTACAACTTCAATTTCAGCATCAAAATCCATTTATTCATGGAGATATTTATGATTCGCTTAAAACCTTAGTTTTTTGAGTCTACTATCGTTTCGGTAAGGTGCTCCATGAAGATGATCGTAAACTCTTTTTAGCTGAGTGTGTTGGTGGACGAGTAGAGGGCCCATAGAGGCTCGAGAGGGGGAGGGCGCTGTGGCGTTATGAAACACTTTAATTATCAGCAATGCCCCAATCAGTGCGCGTGATCTTGGTAACCATCGCTTATCGTCACGTCGCTCACCATCACAATCGATACCGTTATTACGTATAGATCGAGTTGCGACTTCGGAACCTCCGCTTCCTGCTATCGAGTAATCGTTTCAATGATCGGGCCCGGTACACTGGTTATTCAAACTCAAGACATATAATCAAAACAAATTACAATTACCAAGGGTTATATTTTATATTTTCTTTATTTATTGTTCAACTAAGTCCATGTCACAATATCATATACCGTAATTTAGCGCAATACGATTAATCATAGATACACATACATACAACGGAATATGGGATACCTTTAGCTACAAGTATCTCGCAGCAATTGCTGCAGCAAATTATTAACTCCTCAACAACTCATCGCGGTACACCTGGCACCGACAACACGCACCGTTCACACGCACTCCGCACGCACGCTGCAAGCCGCACTCCGCACGCACGATGCACTCCGCACCGCCCACGAAACAGCCGAACAGCGGCCTCCAGCCGACCGAGAAACTTCCCCTGCGTTCGTAATGCACTTTGTAATCCCACCTTTTCCGGATTACATTGTTATTTTCAGTATTTTACGGTTGACTTATGACGAACACAATATCTCATTTAAATTTTATAATGCTACCCGAATAGAGCAGCCGAGTCACTGTTGTCTATGAGCATCAGAAACACAGACAAACAAGTGAAGTGAAGCCCCCGCCGAATTACGATGAGTTGTTTGACGGCTGATTCAAGGAAAAGGTAAAAGAATCTTAGGCGGACATCACGTAAAAGTAATAATGCTAGAAATATTATTAATAACATAATAATAATACCTGTTAAAAGAAAGAAAGAAATCTTTGTTTCGACGCAAGAAAAAAAAAACAATACTATACGTATCATAGAGCAAACATATTAAAAATATCGGACATTCACATGCATATGATTCACATGCGCTTACACACATATACACACTCACATACACGAACACGTGAACACACACACTCATACATATACTTTCACACACGCGCACATTGTTTAAGCATTATGTGTTAACTAAATAATTATTATAGATTTATTTAAGCTTATTAAGTATTTTGTTGATAAAAGCTGTCTCCTCTTGTCTCGGTGGATGAGCGGGGCACCTGTAACACAGGGCCCTTGCGAAATGTGAATGTGTTTATATCAATAAATCTTCTTTAGGTAGCGCCGAAAAAGGCCCACACTCAGTTTAAAATATAGGCCCAATATATTGAATTTTAAGATCCGTACGCGACGCTCTCTAATGCCTCATAGACACATTGCTCCAAAGTAAATTCAAGTTCCATATGTCGTGGGTAACATTGGGTGTGAGATGTAAGCCCGGACCGACTGTAATTAATTAAGGAGATATATTCCTGAATGCCAATGATTGCTTTCACAACATCACTGGGCGAATATAAACATCGACCAGCTAATGTGCTTACTGTGCCTGTCAATCGCGGTCACGATACAAGTAGTTGCTTAGTTTGTTTTTAATAAATACGGAACATCTCACATAACTTGAGATAATTATAAAGTCACAGCTTAATCTCATTCTAATTATACTGTTTCATTTACAAATAATATATTTTTAAACAATATTACTCAATGGATTAATAATATGGGTAATCTTGCACCAGTCTGGAGTCACCTGCATGCAGCGAATGGCAGCTGCGTTCTCTAGGTCAGTTATCCACCTGGTTGGGGAACGTACTATGTTCCAATTTTACGAGGCGTGGTCTCCATTCGAGGATCTTTCTTCTTGAGTAATTATATTATCAGTACTGCGAACTTGCCAGCCCAATGCACTTAGTCGGCTGATCCTCTAAGCTACGTGAGGACGTACATAACTGGATGGGGATCCAGTTCGTATGTAGATATTATATATCACATCATTTATAAACAGTTATATTAAATGACTACACATCATAAACCGAATTCCTGGAATTCTTGTGACGGGGTGGTATGGGAATTTGGAAATCACACTCAAAACTTACATTAACATCACAAAAAACTAGAAAACAATCATAAATTTATGAGATGAATGCCAGCCCGGCTCCTGGGACCCCTCGCTTCACAGACTGGTTCAATCCTGCAGAGAAATACGGAGCATACCACCACGGTCACTCCACAGCTCGCTGCAGGGGTTCGAGCTCGTGTGTGAAACAAAATGTTGAACTACAATAATAAATTAGTTACGCAGCTTACAATAGCAGTGACGTCATGTCCCCTGTTGCTCAAGCCGCTACACTATCCACCGCTATCATCGGCTAAGCTCGATTACATTATTGTCATTACGTATTCTAATGTTACATTACCGCTAATTAACTCACCTCAATGAAATGCTATTTCTCAAAACAAAATAAAAATTGCAACCCAGTTTCGACAGTTCCAAAACAATGGACAATTGTCATCTGGGCGCGCGGTTCAACCTGAGCTCGGACTCTCAATGCCTAAATTGTGCCTAATTCCTCAATAAATGGCAACACAATCACACTGCTAGGGTTGCCAGCAGAATATGTTTCATAGAAGCCAGGGTCCCGTTCAGTCGTCTCTTCAACGATTAGTATATAACACTTTTTTTCTGCCTTAACTATGTCCAAATCCAAGATGAGGTTGCACAATAGAACATACACTGCAGTTACCTTCGACATAATTGTCGAACAATAATTTGTTATCACATCCCTACCTCATCTTTCAGCTAAATCCAACGTCTACTACTGGACTCAGACAGGTAATACTGCTTGATCATAATGTAAGGCAGTTTAAACAATTTCCTAACGACGACGATTAATTACTGTAAAATCATACAAAATTATCATAAAGCTCTGTTTATGTACGTGTGTATGTACTATTGGTTAAAATATAAATATTTCTTCTGTCAACCCTACGCGCAGCTGACAGTAGCACAGATTATTAAATCCAACACAAATTCACACGCTTCAATGTTTATTGCAGTCCCATGCGATACAATACAATCGTCTGTTTTTATTTAGAAAATGTCTCACACTTTCTTTTTAAATAAATAGATTCATAGAAAGCTTTTAATGCGAAACATTGGATGTACACGCGGACAGTGTTGGGTACCACCTACCATACCATGGGTTCAGCTTCTACCATATCGTTAAGGTTAGATGTTAATATAATAAATAAATATCTTAGGACAACTCACACACGCCCTTCTGAGCCCAAACTAAGCGTTAGCTTGCTCTATGGCGATCAGACAATAGATAAACATACATTATAATTTTAAATACATGGATAAATAGATAATAACACACAGACACACAGGACAAACATTCCTGTTAATCATCGAAAAGTTTGTCCTGGGAATCGAACCCACGACCTCCGGCTTGGCAGTCAGGTTCACTAACCACTAGACCAACAGGCACACCTCCAGGCCAATATAACAGAACTGTTTGATATAGATTGTTAAAACCGAGTAAGTACCTGTAGGCATCCCAAACCCCGTGATCGATGCAACTGGGACGAAATATATCTTGAGTACCCGCGACAATGCGTTATGATCCGAACCCCATTCATAATTTTGATATTTTATTAAAGTGAACTCCACTCATCCAAAAACTCTACGATAGGGAGTCACGATCCTCAGAAATAGGGAAAGCGATGCGAGGAAGGAGGAGGAGACTGCAGGATAGACCAGATAACAAAAACATTTTGTATAGTAAGGAGGAGGTCGGGACGACAAAATACAGACAAACAGACATCAACTACCGGTATTCACTTATTATTTAACTAGAACGAGAAAACCAGTTACAATAATTAAAATGTTTATAGCACAATATTGATTTTAATAAAACCGAAGTCGACGTTGTTACGAGCGGACGGTGGCGGCGACGGTAGCGACAACTGACGAGGAGCGCGACCACACGACACGGATGTGGCACGGTCCTGAATCTACTCAAAAGACACGATCACCCACTTCTTGTTAATATTACAAGTTTTAGTACTCATTTACATCCATTTTGATTTAAATTATCGTTAGAAAATACAAGCAGAATTTAAAAGTAGAGTTTTGAATATTGATTTTACTGTTTGTCGATCACTGATTTCTTTGAAGATTCATACTCGTCCTAATATAATACAAAAATGTACCCGTGACATATTTAACCAAAGTACATGCTTCCTCCACCTCGCATTGGTGCAGTGTGGTGCAGTATGCTCAATGGGGTGTATCTCATTAATGGGGTGAAACCTGCGAACATACTTACCTACTTTACTAATAGTAGCCTACGCAGTAGACATCTACTAGAGTTAGTACCTATACCATTTTTTACATACACTGTCATTACACATACATAGTCGATGCTTAGTCAAGCAAACCCGCCTGATAGTGACGATGTACGAAATAGAATTACTTAGAAGAATCATAGTCACTTTGTCCTTGAGTCTCCAAGTCTACCAACATCAGTACCCACCAATAGCGGAGACCCTTTACCTTATACCACTGCTTCAATCTTTTCTACTATTTTATCAGTTTTAACATAACATCTAGTAATGTAAGCAATCCGGTTTCAACCGGTATTCTCCGTTTTGAGCGTCCGAGGTATTGCTGCCAACTTTGTTTACTTAAACAATAACATCCGATTGGATCAGAGCGCAGGTGACCTTGACGGTGGATTACGACAAATGTGTGAGCTGAGTACATCACCTTGTCGCGGTGTCCTCGTGCCCTTGGGACCATAAGAGAGTTACTTTATTATCATGTCCACTGCATGGAGCGATGCATGGTGCAGACAATGCGGCATGAATCATGCCTTTATGGCCGATTGTGATGTCCTCTGCGGTCTCCTCATTGTGTTGTCACGACAGGCCGGGCGAGCTGGCGAGCTGGCCACTGAGAGATACGATCGCGGGTCTAATGTTTCTGTTAGTACGAGATATCGGTTATAGTGTTACATAAACTATAGTCGTATTGACCAATTGGGAAATTATTTTAATTACACACTTTATTGTACAGAAAATACTACATTTTAAACGAGTAGCTT
>DWKC01000385.1:0-13198 GCA_018249195.1 Racta chiria
GGTAAAAATACATGTAGAATATTATTTATCATGGTTAATGTACATAAATACAATGTATATGTATAAAAGTCTGAAATCGTGTTATTTACACTTTTTATAACTTAATAATGGCTGGACCTGTTTTGATTATATTTGGCTTTTAAATAAATAATAAAATATTTGTAAATGATAAAAGTAGAAAACCTAATTTGGAACACTAAGGAATCAGCGTAACTATTGGAGACATTGAAATGCTTTCCTAGGAAAAGTCTTCAATGTGTGGAGCTATATTTTATAACTATAAAAAGTATAAAGACCAGGTCCATTCTTATGAATCACTATAAACTCTTTTTTTTCTCATGGCGTTAGCGTAAAAAAAATGCTCAGCCAAAGACGAGCACTAAAACGACAAGAAACTACAAATTAAATCAGAGAACAAATTACCTAATGCTAACAATGAATTGCAGGGGTTTGTCGATCTGAAATGATCGGGCTAGTTGCAACAGCGGGCGTTGTCAAGATGGAAGGTTCTTGCAGTAAATAAAAATCTTGAGCGCTTCCGTGCTTCAGAGCGCACGTGAAGCCATTAATCCCGGTTGTCCTCGTTAGGTAGCACTAGCAGTCGTTGTGGCATGTCGAATGCTTTCGGTGGGCATCAATACTTCCGACATTTGGATTAGCCATAGCCCTTCCACAAATCTGCTTTGGAGTAACACTGTGGAGTATGCCCTAAGCCTCCTCAACATGAGGACAGATTTGTGCTCTGTAGTAGTTCATCTTGGACTCATGTGACAAATCTTTATATATATAAATGAATGTTTGTCTGTATGTCTTTTAAAGAATCGTAAACTATGCATTTGATCATGTGATGATCTATAGAAAAGTTATGCATGAGCCCACGAAAGGTCTAAGGCCTTAATAAGACAGTGCCTAACTATCATCGGCTTTATATTACGACATAAACAAGCGAGTCTAAAATGTCTGTTTCTCGGGCAGCTAGAAGGCATTCCAAGTCGGTCGAAAGCTTATTTGAGGGATCCATTAGGGCGCTACGTGGTCTACGGATCGAATATCGGTTAATTGGGGCAGTGTAGTCCGTTGCCTCCTTAATTAGCGAAATACATTCGGGAGGATTTGAAGAATCTCTCCGAGAATTGTTTGTTAACTGTTGAATGGTAGGGAGCTCCAAGTCCCTGTGGAAGTCGGCATTCTTAACGCACCACATATAATTGAAAAAGTAAGGATTTTTGAGTGAAGAGTATACTTCATAATAACATCTTTTTTTTTTTAACTTTGATTGGGTATAACTTACATTATATTAAACCCTCAGTTTACACTAGTCGCTAGATAAACGTGGTTGTTTATACTTACAAGCTAGTTACGATAGGCTGGCGCAGCAGGGTGAGAATTAAACGATTAATGACTTATCGAATACTTTTATTAACTAATTTATTTACATTATTATTTAAATGAAATCTACCTAAAACTAGGAGTGAGTACGGGAATCCGGAATGCCGCGTCAGCTTAGGCTTGACTCCGGTAATCGTCATACGACATCAGCCTGGGATGTGGCGATGTCTGCGATATATTTATATTGTAACAAGCTAAAAGAATCGATATAAGACTTTAAAATTTGAGTACATATTTACAAATAAAGTACCTGCTGGTTAAAATAACAAAAATAGTCATTAATTTATTAATTATTATGTTATTCTTCACCAAAATAAATCTTATATGACTATGCCAGTTTCAGGTTTGTAAGTTTCAAGTGTAAGGTTTGTAATATTATGTAGGTTATTGGGATCTGATGCTATTCTACAGGAATTCATCTAATGATATTGTAGAAGTAATAATATTCGTTCACTAGACAACAAGCCGCAAGCAACAAAGCTAATTCCCCACAGCCATTTAGACAAGTTTAAAACTATTTTATTTATTTATATTTAGAATTCGAAGTTTTTAACTTGACTGGTTGCTGCAGTGGCTGTGGAACAGCTCAAATAGTCTCCTCAAGTGCATGGGCCGATCTGCATAGTGGCCGTTGTCAATCGCGTCTTTAGAGTCCTTTATAATTATTTTTACATTTATTTTAATTTTTCATCGTTTGATTATATTATATTTCCAATTTATAATTGATTAACCTTAGCTTGTAGATATATCTTTGTATTACCAACAAAATACGACTTTGTCTGATTTAAAATCTTTGTTATTACTATTATAATCCTTTCATAAAGCCTATCACCTCTTATGACATCTTGGTCGCCCCGCATGGGATTGGCTTTGGTATTCTAGGATGTCCCAATATGGCAAGGACTTTATTAGATAGGAAATATTTCAGATTTCCTTTGGTCTGCTTTTAAAAAAGAGTCACCATTATGGCACCATAGGACGAGAGTATCTTTGTTAGCAAAGACACATCCATATTCGTACTTAATCAATGATTATAAAATATAAACTACTATAATTATCTGGAATCTGCAATCTAAAGACAGTCAGACAGACATGTAAACTCATTTGAAATGCAAGGCCATTGGTTATCTACAGAATCACAGATTGGTGGAACTGTCCTAACAAAAACATTTTAATTTATTTAATGAATCTGGCTCGGGCATAATAATGGGGTAAATAGTAAATAAAAAGTATCTGTAAGAATTAACAATATCATTTGTAACAAATACAATGGAAAACAATATGGATTTGATTCCATTACATTCTTAACACTAGTAGTAACTGTCATTTACCACTATTTGTATTTTAATCGCTATTTACAGCATGCATTTCAGTAATATTTCGAGCATTCGATACAAAGCTATCATGATCATATTGATACTCATGGGCAATTTCCTGAATAAGTGGATCATGAGGGTTTGGATCAGACAGCAAATATTGGATGGCAATAAGCAAAGACTCCAGGCTGATTGTTGGCAGCCATCCACCTTCTTTCACCTTTAACATGTCCATACAGATACGGCCATCTGAAATTATGAATAGAATAATTAAGATTTGCAGTTTGTGTACAGCCAGGACAAGACTGATACACATCACAAATAACACCCATGCCCTGAGAACAAATGTTTATCTTACATATAAATGCCTGCCCCACCCAGGATCCGACCTGGAACCACTTGCTTTGCAGTAACACTACTATTTAGGCTACAAGGCCTTACAGAGTAGAAATCTATTATATGAAGTGAAAACTTCAGGCACATTGACCACTTTGTGTGTGAACAAAAATCATGGAACACACATCATTGACACCAAATGCTTTCCATGCCTTCTAAGTACCTGTGTATATACTTCCGTGAGTTATTAGTATAAATTAGAAATATAATAATATTTTAAATATATAATATTTTCGAATGAATATTTGTTTATAAACTTTTTTCTCATCAATCATTAAATTTTAAATTGGTCATCATCATCATCATTAACCAAAAATAATTTATAAATAAAGTTCTGTTTGCTTGACAATACAATTCAAAAGTTACTCAGTTTTCACTTCTATCTGCAGTCCTCAAACACTGGGCTGTTTTACTTTTACATAGAATAAGTTGATGCCAACTGATAGTGAGTGGCGAAGATGTCTAAGATATTGGGCACATTTAATTAATATAAAAACGCCTATAAATAATTCATTCATACAGTGGACGGTTCTACAATTATTCTAAACATGCAAGATCAATTTAATGTGTCGCGAGTGTCGCGAGCGACAATACAAAACAACAAACACTAGTAACCTGTTATTACCAACCGTAATCAATATTTGGATGATAAATACGCGTCGTAAATTTCACAAGTGGCGGTTCCATTGGATACTTCTCAGGAATATTGATATCCAGAGTAAAGGTGCCTTTTTCATATGGAGACCCGTCGGGGCCTTTGATTCGTGCTACGAGATGGTCATAAACATCGTCCACTACAGGCTTGCAGGATATTCCCGCCGGCGGCTTTTGTTGGAACTTATTAATTTCATGACACAACCGGCCATTACGGATATTTTCGTAAGCTAAGACTTTCCCAGTGGATGTATTGTCATTGATTCTGCTATTTAGCATCGTAATTCTGATTAAACCAGCGATTTGCGAACTAAATCCACCACTGTTTCTGAAATACTCTTTGTCAAAAATTGTGACAAATATTCAAAATGACAAACATTGCGCAAAATATGCATGACAGCCCAATGACAGTATGCTGGATCCACTAACCATAGCCACAAACTTTAATTTTTTTATGTATTATTATGGCACTGGCGTACGTATACTCCGCCAAAGACGAGTATTAAAACGACGGGAAACATTTTAAAAAACAGACAAATTTATATTTTCGAATATAATTTGAAATAGATAAGATCAGGAAAGTAGGCAAGTATAGATATAAAATATAAGATAAGATTTTTTAAATGAAATGTATTAAATAATATACAAATTATAGGTATTTTATAACAGTGTTATATAATATATTATGTGTATAAAAAATATAATTATGTACATCAATTAAACAATAAAATAAAATGTCCAATTTTGATATCGTTTTTAATAATTTATACAGCTAAGATTTTATAAATGTCAGGATCGAAGGAGGAAAGCAGGCAAGGAACAGAGGTTGAAAAAGGTACTTTAACCGTAATTAGGGTCTCCTAAGATAAAGAATGATCGTATATACGACAAACGAATATGATATGATTTAAGTCTTGAATACCGTTCTTACAATCACATTCAGAATTACTGTCAATGCCCAACCTTGAGAGATGTTCCCTTGTACAAACATGACCCAAACGCATACGTATAAGAATAGAAGTAGTCTTTTTATCAAACTTCAATGCACAGAACCGCGGCTTGCATGGTATGGAGGGTTGTATTAGTTTAAAAAATCTCCTTTTCAACTTTGAACTAAGTTCTCAGTGTTCCAAGAGTCGTACAAATAAACTTTAGCAAGTGAAGTTAGGTATAGCCGATAATATACGGAAATATGCCACCACACGCATATCCACCGCATCGTTTGCCAGTAGATCCGCGGTTTCATTGCCTACTATCCCAGAATGGCTGGATACCCACGCAAAAACTATATCATATCCTTTGTTAGCACATTGGTTTACCTTATGTTTAATACCAAAAATGATTGCTAGCTGAGACTTTATTTTAAATGGGTATTTGGATATAGATTGTAAGGAGCTTTTCGAGTCAGTAAATATGAAGCTTGTTTTAAGTTTCATTATTAGCACATATTCTATTGCTTTAAAAATATCGTAGCATTCTCTAGTATAAACGGATGTCTCAAGCGCTAACTAAATTTTTTGTACAAAAGAACTCACTTTTCTCCACGCAACCATCCTTATAATACTTCGAAGCATCACAGTAAAGAAGATGCCAGTCTTTCCAGTTCGTATATTATAAAATTAAAATTGTAGTTACAATTATAGTCTAGATTTGATAAACCAAAATGGTTTACTTTTGGGTATGTGTTTAGAGATTCATATGTATGATTATACAGTGGTAACGAAGGCTACGTGAAAATAGGTGATGAAATAGAAGCAAATTTGAGAGTAAATGGAGAATGTATTAATTCTTTATTATTATTGGATATTTGATGACAAAATGGAATTATAATGTCTTCGGGAACTGAAGGTGGCCCTAACATATCAATAAATTTGAGTGCAACTGATGTAGGAATTTTATTACCGGAAGGTTCACTAAACGCAGATCAAAATCTTTTAACATTTTTCCATACTACTGAGGAACTTACATTATTAATTATTAATTGTTTTGATTCTAGCAATAATTGACAGTAAGTGTCAAAATGTTTATGTGTCATCGATGACCAATATTCCTTTTCAGCTTCTTCTTTTCTTTTTATTACAGCTATATAGCACTCTTCATCCCATCAGGCTGATGAAGGACAGGTTTTTTGACAGGAAATCTTTCATTAATACTTTTTCCAAGGTTTCCGCACAAGACGGCTCTTGGCCCAAACGTTTTTCAACGTTCAATTTATAGTTATCCCAGTCAGGATTGTGTCAAAATCAAAAAATCTAAAATTTCGTGTTAGGAACTAAAAGCTCACTTAACGAAAGTCAAGAAGTTAAGAATACCAAGGGCCTAGAATATGTAATTTTATTTTAAACGTGGGGGAGTAACACTGAGTACAATGGGACTACCTACGGGATGGCACTACTCAGCTGCTCTATGAAGAGCACCAGACACCCAGTGGAGAGCCAGTGGACCCGCAGTAATCCGACAAACATTTATCAGGGCGATATCGTATTTACTGAATATAGAGTGTGCCTCTCAACCCTTTATAGTCCGGATTTTTTTGATTAAGAGTACCTTAAGTATAATAGTGGTGGCGCGAACAAGTTACAACTGTCCAATTGAAATTAATATTAATTTTAATTTTTTTTATGTACAGTGAAAGGCGTGCCGTAATCCGGCAAAAAAATCCGGTTGATAAAGATAAAGAATCCTGACAGATGACATAGTTTGTTATTTAAACTACATTGAGTGATGCCATTCAATACCATTTTTGCAAATTTTATGTAAATGTCTATTTATAACGATTTTAATGATATACAAAATCAGTAAGTGTTAGGGTTTGTAAATTATACAGAAACATTTCGTTTTTATTTCCAACAACGCAGCAGTAGTTGAGGAATTCGCCTGCCTCGGCGGCGTGCCTGTGATCGCGTATGGTTTCAAGTTCCAATAAATGTTAGTGCTGTGGATTGAAACAATGGACAACGAGCAGTGAGGTAGTGAGAATGGGGCCCGGTGGGAGCATTCGAATTTAGACTGGGAAGGACCGAGCACGCTTGTAATAATTAAACGAAAAAAGGGGCAGTCTTTGGAGTCTGTCGATAGAAGTTAAAAATAAGTAACTTGTGAGTTGTATTGTAGGACTATTACATTATTTTCGAATTATTTTTGAATTATATAAAAGTGTTTTTGATCAAGGATTAAGGTTTAAATTAGTGGTGTATTATAATAAATGAAAATTGTATTTCACCATACACATGATGATACTTTCTACTGATAAATGAAGCAATTCATGCGAAATTATTCCCTAATAATTTTTGGGGACTGCAACTTACTCAATTTATTATTTAATATAAATATGTATGTAGAGAGTATACTCTTTTGATATACATAATCCATACAAATAACGTACGGAGGTATATCTATGTACACATAGACGCAGCATACTCGTACATAGAGCTCATAGAAAGCGTTCGATGACGATGACGCGAGTTTTTGTTCACCCAAAAAGTGCTCAACGCGTTTTACGCGCATAACTCAAGTTTTCACTTTTAATTATCAGGAAGTTCTAGGATGTTGACCCTTGTACTAAGAAATAAAGTTTTGCAACACCCACGTGCCTTCGAATTTAAAAACCCAATCCTACAAGTCTGAATGCCTCTTACATCTTAGAAGTGCCCAAGAGCAACTCTAAAGTTTGAGTGACGCCCATATAAATAGTTTCTGACGCTGTGGTCTCCCCTAGTTTAGAAGCTGGGTACGTCTACTGTGCATACTTTGCATACGGGTATGCATACTTTGTTAAGATTGAATTAAATATATCTCCAAGTGTTTTCGATGTTTCTATATGGGCATGAAAACCATTTTATGCGGACATAGTCGCTTATAAATAAAAACATGAAATTCCAGCAAAAATGTATTTTCAGAATTGTAGATACTTCTAACTTTTCAATATTCATTGATTTACGTACCACGTTTAAAACGTACTTAATTGATTTGTCCAAGTCCTTGGACCTGAAGCTTAAAGGGAACGCCATAATCTTGTGCTTGACTTGGTTGATTACTTCTTCTCCAGGAATGTTTTGAAATGAAATTTCTAGGAGCTAGATGACGTTGTCTTTGTTTTTGATAAAAAGTTAACGGAAGTAATCTCTTAGACCTAGAAGACCTCACGGCATTGTGTCTACTTAATGAAGATATGGCGTTAACAAGTTGTTGAGGAATGTATATAGTTTGACCATCTTTGGAGTGCGGCACTAACTTTATATTACTTTGAGAGCCGAACAAAAGTTGAACAATCTTTGCTTTTAGATTTCCATCTGTCAACGGCGTTTTAGTTTGTGATTTCTTCAAATTTTCCACTTGCTTTTTTTGATATGGCAATAAGTTCTTCAAAAACGAAACGCCTCCCAAACCCTTAATATATTTAGACAGGCCATACGTCATGTCTTCCTTAATTTTTTCGTAATATGCTACAAAATCTTCAAGATTTAAATTATCAACACGCTGTTCTGTTTCTTCTCTTTGAAAGTCAGATTGTTGTTGCTCTAAAAAATCTTTCAAGCCCGATTCTTTAATATCAACAATTTTTACATTAGCTCTGTTTTGCAATTCTTTTGAATCAGGCACCTCCAGCACTACAATATCAAAGTCAGCGTTTTTAAAGGATTTTGTTGCTAATCCTAAATTCTGATCTAACTCTTCCACGTTATCTTGGTTGTCTTCTTGTTTTACTACCTTGTACTCTTGTCTTCTGTCGTCATACTCTTGCATGCTGTCAGCATAATCTTGTTTTAGCCTTTTGTCATCCTGTCTCTGTCTTCTGTCGTCCTGTTGTCTATTTTCATATTGCAGTCGTTGGTTACGGTGGTGCCGTTGTTCCACACGTTTTCCACCTCTGTTTCTATTACGTTGTTTGCTTAAATCTTTATTAAGTACTTCGAGAAGTTGCTCTACATCAGCCACAGTTCTGTCGGCCGTTCGTTGTGGCTTGCCGCATCTTGCCCCAGAACAACCGCATCTACCTACGGACTTGCAAATTCTGTTACTCTCTAAATTTAACGCTTGCTGTAGATCGTATTCTAACTGCTTCTCAATTCTTTCATTATCGAGCTGGTAGTTGTCCAAAGATTGTGCACTGTCATAGTTTTGAATGTTTCCTTTTTTATCCTGGCTTCTCTCTAGTTTAAGGCGTGAATAATGTGGAAGATATTGGAAGCTCTTCGCTCGATGTTTTGGCACCGTTTGGGCGGCTAAATGTTTCAAAATTTTTTCTACTTCAGTTAGCGATTTAGTGGGTCGTTCGGCAATAGTAGAATACACCAAGATAGCGAAGAAAACAGTTACACTGGGCGTCATATTGAATAATTAATACACATTTACAAACTCGCCCTTAGCGAGCTATAATGTAGAGTTTCAGTAATTGATTTCCGAAGTTAATGTTTCTGTTATCATAAGAATGTTAAACTAACCGCGTAATTTTAATTTCAGTAAATTTAAGTTTATATATTTTTTATTGTTTAACTGTTTTTTACTGCTGTAGGTAGATATTTGTAACTTCAACAAATTAATGGCCTACTTCTTACCTAGGCTTTTCTTTTAACTAGGAGTTCCAGAGGAGTGGCCTTCTCGGGGTACAAAATACCTAGTCACATCGGCTACGTTATGTTAGATAGTTAAATGCGATTATTATGAATCTAATGATGCACACTCGGGGATTTTCTTGTATTTTTTGAGGGTTGGCCAGGGGATTAAGAAGGGATTTTCGAAAACTCATTTCCTTTAAGTTACGCTTTTGAGTAAAACAGGCAAGATTTTGTATAGAGTTCTTTTAAAGGCCAATATTTTCGCGGACGGATCCAGCAGTTCGTAATAATACATATTCCTGCAGGGTAGAAAAAGAAGATTAAAACACAGATTCTAAATGGTAATAGCACCTGATAGGGTTTCGAAACAGTTCCACGAGTTTTTTTCCTCCAGGTTTTTTTTCTTCCGGTGTACACTAGGTTATTTAGGCTAAAGTATGTGTTATTTTAGCAAAGCCGATGATAAGTGGGATAAGTGTTGTCTACCGAGACTTTAGGTATTACCATGGGATTGGTTGCTGATTTTTTAAATTATTATTTTTTTACAAATTTATCGTATTGCATAATAATCTAATTGTAATAATTTCGATTTACATTTAATGCAATATTTTGACTTTAATTAAGTGATCTTGATGTTCCTATGATGAAATAAATATTCTGAATTGAATTGTGGCTGAGATGCGTAGTGCGTACTGTAACTAGTAACACCGCCACCTAGCGTCATTTCAATTAACTAAAAGAGGGCACCGCTTGCTTTTACAATATCCTCCAAAAACATGAAAATGCATTTCTACGAAAACATTTTTTTATTAGTCGATTCTTTTTCCTAAAAACTACATGCTCAAGTACGTATTTATACAAAAATTGCTAGCAACTGTTAGGAATAACATAATTTAAACTATCTGGATTTCATCAATGATAATCCAAATTTGGTTCTCGTACATCTCCATATTCTATTTTCAAATTTCTGTTAAATTTTTTTAGATTTTCATTAAACTCGTTAATATCTCCGCCATTGTCTTCCATGTTGTCATGGTAAGCGAAATCATTTTCTCCTACGCGTCTCATAATCCTCTTTCGTAGAAGAATGATATGAGCTAGATTGTTTGATTCTTCTTCCGTTGCTTTCTTTATCTTCTTCTTCTTTTTCATAATGTCTGAATCAAGGAGCCATTTTTTACTTTTAGAATCTGACCGAAACCTCTGTGTCTTTTTGGGACCATGTCTTCTCCGGTAGTCAAAGAGGCTGTCGGGTTTGACATACTTGTAGATGTGGTCTGGTACAAAGAGTTTGTCGTTATTTCCAAACTTGACGTCTGGCTTCATTCCAGTGTTGTATCAACTCAACCCTACGGTACCATTGTGGAGACTTTGCTGAAAAATATGTAATTTTGTAAGTTGTAATAAATTAATGGATACAAACACTCGTTTTTCTCCAAATGCATTAAAATAACAACTATCTGCTTAATATTTTAATAATTCATAACTGTTAACAACTGCCAGACAATGACAATAGGCCTATAACCATTGCACTTTGTACTGAGGTCCATATACAATGTAGGAATGAGATATAAAAGGCTTTCATGGCTTCTTAGTGTATATAATTATATACTTTCATGTATCTCCTTTGCAACACTTATCTCTCCCATTGGCGGGCTAAGGGTACATGTAAGGGGTACAGGCCATAGTCCACCACGCTAGCCTAGTGCCGATTGGTAGATTTCACACACCTTTTGAGGACTATATGAGAACTGTCGGGATTGCAGGTTTCCTCGCAATGTTTCGCTCCACCGTAGCAAGGGTTAATCAACTTCTGATTCACACATAGCTTTGAAAATTAGAGGTGCGCGCAGCAAGATTTGAACTGCAGACCTCCCGTTCTAGAGGCCGACGTTCAAACCGTTGGGTTATTACTGCTGCTTTTATGTATACACTTTACTTTTACAGAGTAGTTGGATGAAGAAGGTAAAGCAAATATTTTCATTTAGGTTGGTATAGTTTAATTAATTATACAGTAGTATCACTGATTTTCTGCAGGTACCAAGTAACCTTCAACTTGCATCTCGATAGGAAAACCGTAATGGAAGCTAGCTGCACCTACCCTTCTAAAATTATCATCCAATTTCGGTTCTTTTATTTTTTCG
Organism: Racta chiria; assembly: GCA_018249195.1. Lineage (NCBI taxonomy): Eukaryota > Metazoa > Arthropoda > Insecta > Lepidoptera > Hesperiidae > Racta > Racta chiria. Next base: position 11,458 of record DWKC01000385.1, read on the forward strand.
TATAAGCCTTTTCTCAAATCACTTTTAAATTTTTCATAATATTCATTAACATCTTCCATACTTGCTCCATAGTCACCAGCACGTCTACCGTTATTCATTCTTAGAAGAATGATATTCGCTAGCTTGTTCAATTCTTCTCGAGTTTCTTTCCTTATTTTCTTAGCGTACTTCGTTCTTTCCCTATCTGATTCTCGGAGCCATTTATTACTTTCAGGGTTGGGTTTTGTCAGAAATCTGAGTATATTTTTAGGACGATGTCTTCTCCGGTAGTCGATTGAATCGTCAGTTCTAAAATACTTGTTCTGGTATGAGACCAGGCCTGAGACATCGAATCTGTCGTTGTGGTCCCCGAAGGTCACGTCTGGCCTTATTTCAGCATTGAAATCACTTAATACAGGAGTGGAAAGGATGAGCAAACCTTGTAACAGCTAAAACATGTAACAATACGTAACCACATCTCAGTTAATGGCGGTAGTCGCTTAGCAATGGGGTCTGGTGGTGATTCCAGGGACATATATTAATTTCACAGTGTTAGGGTTATTTAAACTAGGTTATTTAAACTGTTTTTAAATAGAAATAAAATACTTGTTACACGAAATATTTTTTGATATTTCTTAACCAATATATGTTCCATGAATTTTTGAGTTACGTTTGTCACAATAGGTGCCTATGGCTATACATACCCATAGATTTACTTGCATTATAAATTATTTACCTATTATGCAACCACACAAAAAATATTTTCTGTAGGTATATTTTGATACAGCCAAGATGGCAGCATTCAATCAATACTATCAGGAGGATGGTAATATAAAGCGCGAGTGTAATCAATTTTAGTAGGTATATCAATTTTAAATTAACTGCAGTATGACTTCTGACTTTAGATTAAGCAGTGATAGCTTAGCGGTTTGTAGGTTGGTCTCGCGAACGGAAGGGCCTGTATTCGATTGCTGCACGCACATGTAATTAGAAAAAGTTTAGACTGATTATTAACTTGGCCGATCACTTACAGTCGATGTAAGCCGCTGGGATATAGTCATTCTATTTCTTCTATTTCGTTGTTATAAATTACAGAAGAAGCAATAAAATTTGTCAACTTTGTAATAAACTATACACATTTCTGCGCGGTAAAATTAAGTTTGTTTTAGTTTTGACGTTAAGATTTTTCTTCATCATAAATCTTTGTTTTGTTACAATCTCCGCGAACTCGCCTTTGGCCGGGAAAAATGCAAATGGCGGCGTGACGTCACGTCCGCGCGGCATCTGGCTGCGCGGGCTGGCGGCGTGTGTTCAGCTGATGTTGTTTTAATTACGACAGACACACATTTTATACTGCCAGAGTTTTCCGTAAATCTGGTTTCATCTATTGTAACAAGAAGATTATTTAATTTAATTTGTCAGTGTACGCTACAGTCTGGGTAAAAAATATTTGTTTTAAATATCTTGTATGTTTATAAGTTACATAGTATATAGTTAAATATTTTTTGATACATTTTTCAGCGTCGGCAACTCTACTTTGTTTACATAAAAAGTTCTTACAAATGTAGGTTAGTAGTTACATTCTGTAATGGATATCGTCTGAAAATTAACATTCAAAATGGGTTATACGTTGATATATAGCAGACTCTATTAACAGGTGGCAGGAAGATAATTCTCTTTAACTCTAATTTTATTCGGAAACTAAGGTCCATATATTCGAGTCTCTAGTGTAAATATAATAATCACTACCTATCATATATTT
>DWKC01000386.1:0-13190 GCA_018249195.1 Racta chiria
CCGAAAATAAAAAATCAATATCAAAATCATTTCTTTCGTCTTAGGAACTAAAAGCTCACTTCACGAAAGTCAAGAAGTTAACAATACCAAGACCCTACATTAATAATGAAATTAATAACAATCAATTTTAAATAAAAGAAAAGTAAATTCTATTATACAGCCTAAGGTCTCGATAGACAGTAGCTATCATCGGCTTTATAATAAGACATAAACTTGTATGCTAGTGTAGGCCGGAAGAACAAAAAACCGGCGAAAAATACTCCCGGTATTCTTTTTGAAAACAAAAATTATCTAATACAAAAATATTTACTAACCTAGTCAGAACCGGAGCAGAGCGGATCATTTCCATTCATTATTCATCCATGCGTCATTTAAATACTCAATTATAGTATAGTATCCCTTGCATAAAACAGTTGAGATTTTACACGTTTCTTGAATAAATGTACAGGCAAATCTCGTATTAATTTAGGTATTTTATTATTGAATCGTGTACGGAGCCCCACAAAAGATTGCTGGACTTCCGAAAGTCGGTACGAAGACGTGACTAATTGGCAATAATTTATTGACATCGCTATTCAATTTAAATGAGCCTATATTATTTCGTATAAAAACAATATTGCTATAGATATACTGTGAAGTTACAGTGAGAATATCTATTTCTTTAAATTTATGACCTTACCTCCGAAGCGAGGGGTCCCAGTTACAATTCCCGGCTGTAGCAGATATTTACGTGAAAGACAATTTGTTCGCAGGTATGTGTGTACGATTTCCACACTATATATGTTTAAAACTTTGATTTCAGTGTGAACATGTTTAAAGCCTATCGTTGAACATGGATCGATGAAATATCGAAAAAAGTATTGACTTATTATTATTATAAATTAATCAATATTACTATAAAGCAAATTAAAGTAGTGCATAATGTTCAAAACATGCATTGCATAATTTGTATTTCTCAAAGAAAAAAATATTATTATTGAACACCACTAGATACTGGTTCACGTTCACAACAATGGCATTCAAACGTTTCTTTCAAAAGCTTATAACAATATGTCGCTTGTATTTAAGTATGAAACAAAAACCTAAGTATATAATGTAGGTGGCGCTGTAGTAGGACACACGTGGGTTCCTCAAGGCGCCGGCGACCTCAAACGACCTCCTCAAATATTATAGGCTCCTGGTAATTCCTCAGCTGTCTCACAAGGGCTTGTGTAGGCGAATAGTATTTAAGCGCCGTCGCCCCCAAAGTTTCCTAATAATTAATTAATGACAAATACAAAGATGAAGTGTTTATAGCCCGGTGGCGTGTGTCTATTGTAAGGGATTGGGTGAGTCTAGCCACAGCGGGCACGTCAGTAAAGTGCAAAAAAATTCATGAGCGCTTCCGTGATTTAAAGAGATTGTTGAGCCATTGGTCCTGAATGTTATCTCCAGCCTGCAATCGTTAAACCTTGTCGGAAGCCATCTGTATTCCGAAACTAGGGTTGGCCACCAATCCCTCCTCCAGTTCGCATTGGAGCAGCATGGTGGATGCTCTAGGCCTCCTCAGTTATGACGAGACCAGCACGGACTCAGCACGGGTTCAGTGGACCATTAATGAGTTGAAAACCTTGCGTGAAGCTCTACCTATAAGCAGTTGTCTCCTGAAGCTTCTAACGACACCCTGGTCTCTCAGCAGGGGATTGACAGGGACGGATCCATCCTCCGCTTCAGGGGCGGAAGTCACGAAGAGGTTTAGAAGGGGGGCGAGTTAAGATACGCTGTTTTTTATGCTATTGCTCCTCAATTTCCTTCACCTATCATGCCAGGGTATGTTGCCACTTCGCTACTTGGAATAGGTACTAGAAAAAATAATTTTAGCCGCCCTACAAGTACTCTCAACGGTTCGGGTCCTGAAACCGATCGCATCGACCGGACGTTGGGAAAATGAGAAAGGGAGGAATTCATAATAATATCGAACACGCGTCATTTATATTTTTTTCTGTATTTAAAATACTGATTTTATACCATTTTTCTGTTAAATGTGGATTTTACAGAAGCAAACATTATTTATTATTAAAAAAAGTTTTTTGTAGATTACTTTAAATCCAGCCCAGAGGGGGTATTTCGGCCCCCATGACCCCTTGGATCCGCGCATGGGTATCGGATTAATTATTCTAGACCGCCCCAACACCGCGCAAACATGTTTTCGCAGCGATACTATTTGTCAACGTAAAGATCACGTTTCCAATAGAAAAGCAAGAGACAAGCGCAATAGACACTCGAAATGCTAAGTAGTATTTAGTGTAAGTCCGTGTAAGTAATGTGTAATGTTACAGGAGGTTTTGTAACGTTACAAAATGCCGAGAATTTCAATGTACGCCGTCACTTCTACGTCAATATATCGTAATGTTTAATACTTCTGGAGTATTCAATGAATGGCGCAAGGTTAAAGACTCAAGCGGGTTTTTTGCAACGTCTGCGGTTTGACACGTTTTGCATGAAAGTGTTACTAATTTGTGAAGTGCGTTTTGTGGTTGACCAAGCACACACTTCAGCACAACTTTTATCGGTTAGTGTAAGGACAAAAAATAGGCATTTAATATACAACGACGAATTTAAAAGTAATAAATCGTAATATTTGTTTTTTTAAACATTAACACACTCGCATAAAAAATACTTACATGTGTATTAAATTTATTCTGTAACTTACTGTATATTGTTGTTTATGTTAAACTATTTGTATTCATCCATTCATTTGTCCGTTCGTTAGCATTGCAATTGCACTGTGGATAAGAACCTAAAAAGCTTGTAAATTCCGCCGTCTGTGGACTAGTGTCGCAAGCGGTGACCGAGTGGTCGGTCCACTCGCAACACTTGTCTCCCCGACTAATGTTCTCAGTTTTGTAATGAGGTATTCCCACATTGATTCTCTTACTTTACTCAATGTTTATTCTGATTTACTATGTAATGATTATATTATTTGTAATAAGTGAATTTATTTCGTGTTTAGCACTTGTTCTGAATGTTCTGAGTAATTGGGTATTAGTTGAAGTGCTCATAGCCCGGTTGTTTGTTTCGATGTTTCAGCGACTCCCCCAGTCTGCAATCAGCGTGGTGGAGTATGCTCTATGCCTCCTCATACTGAGGTGTCTCATGAAACCTCTAGTTGTCTATGTGATTGGTGTGATTTTCTGAATTCTTTCTTGACAGTTATCTCGTTTTAGAAAAAAAAGGTTCGAGATGAATAGATAGAAGATTATTATGACTTGTAACTCAATCTATTTACACTTGGTAGGTACCTACTACCTTTTCTAATAATTGCCATTTAATAATCTTCATATATGGATAAACCACTCACGTTAAAGATCCGGGATTCAAGGCGTTTAATTTGTCTTCGTCATGTACAAATTGCTAATAAATAACCTCTTCAAGGTGAAGTAAGGCAACGTAAGGACACCTCAAAATTCAGCAACCTCAGAGTTCTGTAAAAAAATATAAACCGGATTGCTGCTAAGTTGCATTAATTGAGTAATTCTAATAACCCTGTTTCTTTGTTTCAGAAATGTGGTACGGTTCATGACTTTGGAAATACAGCGGAAGAAATATATAGCACTAATGTTTTCAAACAATATACGGAGGTAAGATAAATCTTGATAACCAATTTAAATTACATGGTTATATTCATGCTTTTAAAAAAATGATAGTAAAGAGACAATAACATCGTGGTTGACAATGCTTCATCAAACATAAAAAATGCCTCAATGTCTTTTAGTATAATCACTTTTACATATTAACAAGATCATAAGAGTTATCTCAAATACATAAATTCAAATTACAATCTTCACAAAATAAAACAATTGATACAGTTGACAAAACTGTTCACAGATAAACATATCGATGTTACCGAAACTGAATACGTTGTAAACGATACCAACTGAGGTACCAGTAACCGGGTACCTCTGTACCCAATGACTGATGAAACTGGTATCAAGGCAGACAACGCCGATGGCGATGAGGTAGCCAAGACAGAAAACACTAGAATCGATAACGATACCGAAACGAAGGAGCCGAAAGAGGGTAAACAGAGATCTGTGTCCTTCAATAGAGACGTACATGTGAAAAGATTTGGTGAGTCAGAGAATGTTTTGGGGGTAGGCTGTCTTTGGTAAAACGGTGCAAACCTTCACATCGTGGCTCATTTTAACTGTGGCTATTAGTTTTAGTTTAATCGCATTCGAATTGGTCTAAATTTAAGTGTTTTTTCTTAATTATGAACTGGCAACTTTCCCGTTCTTTTCTATTTGTTTTAGTGCTCGACCTGTATGTTAGAATTGACATACGAAAAGTTTTCAACTTTTAGTATTGGATTCTTCTTTTTCATAATTATAATATCGACAAAATCCTTGATATATTTTAAACTATGAATCAAATAAAAAATTTAAAATGGAGCAGTATATAATCAACTTGAATTAGTACAAAATTTTGGAATCTTTGAAAATATGGGTAAAAAAAAAGTTACACTTTAATAAATGACAAATCGACCAGCTTGAATGCGATTTATTAAAATGAAGTAAATAAGGATAAATACAATAACAGAAATTACGAATAAGCCATTAATTCTATGTGAAGGAAGTGTCGTATAACCCACTAATTTTCACGTAACCGACGTAAAAAAGTAGATGAGAAAACAATGTAGAAAAATGAACCTGACGAACACATGTTAACAACAAATCGATTAATCTTGACTAACTGAGAATGTAAGTGACTAATTCTAATGTGTAGATATAGATGGAGCAAATAACAATATATTTGTACATAATTTGTCTACGTTAACTTGATGTATGCTTCAACATTAAATTTACCAACTGTTCTTATCTTTATGTTATATTTTCGTAACGTCTGTCGTATACCTTAAAAGGCATTTAAAAGCCGCAAACAAAGATATACTAGATAATAGACTCAACAAAATTATTACTATTTACAGGCAAACAGCGTAGTAATTTGCATTTAGGTGGACGATATGTAAATAAAACGGTAAAGTCAAGATTAGTTTTGTATTTAGTAATAAGAACAAGTATAAAGACGAATAAAAAAAAATGCGCTATTATTTTATTATGCCAAACAGATGTAGATTGAACAGATGTAGAAATTTTTTACATCGTGTTTTCTGTCTCACGTACATTCATTTTGTATATCTCTCTCTATTTTTTGATATATATATGATATTCATATCAACGCTGACACGTCAATCTTGAGCGTCAGACAACAGTGCTTTTTCATAAGAGAACCAATACGCACGAGGATTCGCTGCACCTAATTTATCAAAGCTTAATCGAATGTGACTGTATAATACAACAAGTTCCTTGCTACGATTTTTCTGTCCTCTAATTTATATAAGTTACTAACATATTTTAGCAGATTAAGACATGACGTTAGACTCATAATAACCAAATATCTCCGACACATCTTAGATAATCTTTTATACCCTATCTCAAAATGTAAGAACAATTTCCAGTGAAATATCAGAGAACATTCCTTTGAATTAAAAATGTTGGCCTTAACCCATTAGTGGCTTTTCTTCAATTGGTCTAACGTGGAGAGAGGAATATTAATAGCGGAATCCTAGATGTAGCGGCGGAGTAGTCTAATGCATAACTGAATAGAACTGGTTTTTAAAAGATTTGAAAAAATTAATGATGCTACAAGGAGCGAAGCGATGACAAAAGATGAGATGACTCTCAAAATAATAGATACAGATCAGGGTCAGAATAATCACGAGACAAGTGACGTAGCAATAACCGTAAATGTAAACTATAGAGAAAAAAATATTATCGTAAACGATGAATCGCTTAGTATCTAAAAAAACATTGATTTCGGAATCGATTGATGCTGTATGCAAATTGAGAGTATGTGAGATACAACCTTGAATTTTAAAACAAATTTCTGAATTTTACTTACGAATTAAACATCTGTGATATTTTGTTGATACACTGTGATGTGTATTATTTGCATTTTTTATTGCCACTTACAACTTCAGGTTTGTGATTATGCTGGTTCTCAGCAGTCTTTTTCCGTTTGTATTGCTTCCTACTATTTTTATTAGTACGTAGTACCTGGTAAACTGAGCCATGCTCCAATTTATTTATATATCCAATGTAATTATTGGTTTCCTAAACTGTTAGTGTTAAGAAAAAAGATGGGATTCCTACCAATTAATTTCAATATGCCCAATACGAAAATGAAGCCTTGGTTAATCCATTCCTTGGTCTAAAAACCCCTAGCTCCAGTTTCGATTGTTATTGTAAATGTATTATTATGTACCTATCACGGTTGCCCGCATAAGAGTTACGTCTATTTCACAATTGTCGGCGGTTTTGACCTGTTTGTACTATATCACTGACGTCTCTACCATTACGATATCTGTTGTAAACTGCCTTATCATTTTGCTTTACATATAAGGCCAGAAATGCAAAAGTACAGTAATTATTAGCATGAGATACGGCTGTATTGCGTGATCGTCCACAATACCTAAGAACCAGTATCCGAGAGCTCTTTCATTTCGAGTTTCTGAATGTTGCAAAAATCGCATCAGATGTCACGGTCAAGACTGAAATTATCTTAAGATGAAATTATCTTTGATGGTATATAGCAGAATTTTTGTTAATGGAATATTCAAACGAATCTTTATAGTATTTGGTCCCAACAATCTACCACTGATTTTCATGAACGGTCCTCTCAATCGAGAAGGCTGTACCAGTCGTTTCTATAGCTACTAGAGCCAATATTAACAGACTTGTTTTCTTCTAGAACATTTCCAGAATAATGCCCCCTATCTAAAGTTTTGCATGATGAGCAGATTAACGAATAATTTTGGCAACTATGGATCCCTTCATTGCCCCTGTCTCTTTTTTCTTGCGTCCAGACAAAGTAAAAGGACTACCCTCCGGAAAGCGAGATAGAAGGTGGTGAGTGCTCATGCAAACCATTGCAGCCGGCTACACAGGTTATGTGGGACTCACTATAACCTAGGTGCATACCCACTAAACACCACCTGTAGTAGGCATTGGCTGTACAGGTTAGCAGCCTTCGTCTAACGTGACCCCACTCGGGAGGTGGGGCGCCAGGCCTGACTCACGCTTAGCCGTTTATAGGATTCCTTATAGCGTACATAACGCACAAAATCACGCGCTTTGAAGATACCGTTTAATAAAACGTGTGTATGTTCAAGGTTATGATAAATGATTGTCCTTTTTCTGTTACGTAATGACGGAGATAATAACTTTAATTGAGCTACGCTTCGCGGTTTCTTCGAGCTTTTTATGATGTTATGGTATCTCGTTGATGATATCTGTTTGTGTCGTTCACGCCTAGATTTAATTACACACCCTGGGGTAAATTAGGACAAAAGTAATTTAATTAAAGTTTTTTTTTATCTCCCTCTCCAAATAAACTAATCAAAACCCATGCTTATTTTAATCTACGCATAAACGATGGGGTTAAGAATAAATCAATCATCGATACTTTACGGGTTCACGAGGTACCCTAATATAAAAAAAAGATACGATACTTTACCATTTACTAGACACGATAAATACGAGTACTTATATACCAAATACCAACTCTAGAGAGTATTACTAGAGTACTAAGGGTTTTTGCGCTAAACGGACGGACTGACGATCTTTTCAGACAGCCATGATCAAACTATAAATGTTCCGAATCTTCGTCAGAAGTAAGTCTATCTGAGTTAGGCTGTTGTTCGACGGAAAGACATCATAAAACTACTGCGATTTCCAGACTACAAAAACCCTAGAGTGATTGACTAAACCTACTGATGGTTCCATCGTTAATTATTACTTCCATATCAAAAAAACATCTAAAGCCATAGAAGATTAATCATTGTTAAATTCTCCCTTTCAAAACTATGCAATAAATTATTGTGTCGCAAACAAAATACCGACCCGCTGGCAACACCTATCAGCCAGATTAGAGATCTCAAAGCTCTGGGGGTTACAAGTTTTTACCAATAACCTGCAACGAATTGATAACATCGCGTTTGTGAATGGCCTTGCTAATTGCTTGTAATGTTTGGTGCGAGGCCTCGTCTGACCTTCGACGAGTAAAGAGCTGCGAACTTAACTCTTGGTTTGTTCTATAATAGTATCTTGCTACTTCTTCCAACTCACCGTAGAAATTTGTGTGTGTGGTGTGAAAGAGCAGAAGTAAAGAGTTTGCAAAGAGTGTAAAAATTGTCATTCGAGAATTATGACATGAAGGTGTACCCTGTTTTTAATCCACGGCGGGGCACAATGGTACCAGGGGAGATCAACTCCTATTTTGTTCAGCGAAATATATTTACTTTTTCGACAACCATAGGGGGAAGCTGTCCCCTACTCCTATAGTTCGCCCATGTCCGTTTTATTAGTATTCATATCTTGTGCGTTTTTCCGTAATATAGCGTTATACAGATTAAAGTGTTTTCATTTGTGTATTTAGCAAAAATCTATGTAATTAGTTTCCAAAACTTTTAATAATTATTATTCTTTAGCAAAGGTACATGTTACTGTGTCCGCAATGCCACAGAATATTGTTATAGTACGCAAAATATATTGCTAATTTACAACGATCATTATTATTGTAACTCTCTATATCACTATGCCATTGCTGATGCAATTTCAATCTCAAAGCCACGTAATTTTATTTTATTAGTTCACTTCATTATACATACATTTAGCATAATGATATTATGGTGTTATTTATTTTGTAACACGAACTTTAACAAATCTCGTAGTCGAATTACTCTATCGGTTATCGCAAATCGTTTTCAGTGAAACAAGTAGGTTATGTGTTTGAAAACCGTTTCTAATGTGTTAACCACCAGCGATGCGGGCGATAAGGTTTTCTTCCGCGATTACATACTGTTTGTTTAGACTTAGCATCGGGTTAAATGCACCTGAGATTGTTAACTAACATGTTTGTTTGTTAGATTATGTTTGCAACTCGTTTAAGAGCATGATTATTACACATATAAAACGTTATTTTACTTACTTACTTTGCAACCCTTATCTGCCTCACTACTGGACGCGGGTCTCGGCTCACAATGTGAGGGGTACTGGCCATAGTCCACCATGCTGGCCAAGTGCGTATTGATAGACTTCACACACCTTTGAGGATTTTATGAGAACTCTCGTTGAGTGCAGGTTTCCTCACGATGTTTTCCTTCACCGTAGCAAGTAATAACCAACTTCTGATACGCACATAATTTTGAAAATTAGAGCTGCGTGCACCAGCAGGATTTGAACCCGAGAGCTTCAAGAGACCAACATTCAAACGATTGCTATCCCTGCAAACAAGGCTATTACTGCTTAAAACAAAACGTTAATAACGGGTAGTTATTGATTGAATTCTCGTTTTTACACATTATCATTAGTCATAAAATTAAATGATCATGGCTTAAGTCATAATGAATGATTTTAGTGGAAAGGTCGCGACCGTCCCACTGCTGAGGCTTTTGATCTCTTAAAGGTATCACTCACACACTTATGCACTCTCCTTTCAAATTTTTGGGGAAGAGAAATACCTCCGATTATGACCTGGCCAATTGTGAATCGATTTCATCTTAAGCATTTATGTACAACTTTCAAAGATTTCAAAGGTTCCCCTGGAATGATATGTCCATTTATATGTTTGTAACTAAATCAGTGGTTAAACGTTACGGTATTTCTGAATTTAGGTTTGGTTCGCGGGTGAAGCCGCGGGCACAAACCGGTAATTTATAATTTCCAAAATTTCGCTTTATTCATATATGGTATCTGGCATATACGTTACGCTATAACATTAACAATAACTTATCAGTAAATAAATCTTTACGAAAGGAATCAATAAAGCATATTACTCATAATATAAATATTCAATTCTGAAGTCAGAACAAAAGTGGTCCAAGAGCATTACCCTGAGCCATACTCTTCGATAAAATCCGCGGGGGCGGTTTAATTTTAATCTGACTGTTCAAATGTGCCAGAAAAGGTCTGCGATGACGCTAACAGAATCATTCAGACCGCTCGATGTCGGCAATGACCTGTACTACAAGACCATTTGTGGTCGCCGCTTGCGAAAGCCTCAGACGAATCCGTGATTTAGCATCTTGAATATGTTAATCTAAATTATTGCACCACATTAAGCGTTTATCGTTGTAATTAAATATTAATTTGGTGAAATCCCTTATGCAATACTTTAGTTTTTAAAAATTAGTAGACTATTTATAGGCTGTCGGATACGATGTTATACGTTATTCTAAATTAGTTATGCTAAGTTTAATTTATTATACGTCAATGTTATATGATTTTATGAAATGTCTTATGGCGTCGCTATAAATAATGTCATGATAATCTACCTAATTAAGATTCAAAGATATCTTTTCCTTGATTTTTTTGTATTATTTCTTTTGCAAAAGTTGCCTTAATGAGATTAGTAATTGACTTATAAGATCGATTGATAGGATATTAACGGTCCTGTAACTTAATTGATATTGAGCCTGCTTGCAAAAACAGGCACCGGGTTCGTTTTCTGGCCAGGACAGACGCACAGACGTGCGTGGCAGATTAATTAATTAATTTACATGAAAAAATCGGTAGTTGCTAGTGCGTATTTTTTAAAAATAGGGGTTAAGGAGAGACATTGAGATTCAACAAATTACTTGAACGTACTAGATTATTACGTACTAGATGTACTTGCAACTTTTTCCGCGGAATTACTAGACTTTCCTTTTAAACCTTCGGAAATTTCCCCTTTCTCTTTCAAAAATACTTTCCTAGCGATCTCCTCTCCAAAAATATAATTCAATTCAGTTCAAAAAGTTTTTTTTCATCATAGGAACGTTGAGCTCAATGAAAGTCAAAATATAACAAAAAAATTCAGTCAATATAAAAACTCCTGTGCAAAGTTTCATGCTAACAGGCTTACTGATTAGTCTGTGTTTTATTATTCAGTTACTAACAGATACGAATTTATTATGTAGGTATTGAAAGAGGATATAATTTATTCTAATATGATATTTATTAAGACCTAATAAACAGCTTCATAAATAGATTGATGTGTAACCACAATAAACGATGAATTAGGTAATATCCAATCAGTTGTATCTGCTTTGGCATTCGTATATTAATTTAGACGTCACACGACGACGGTAGGCGTCATGACGAATTAAGGATAAATTACTCTTAAATTTGAATTTCTGGTTTCTGGTATAAAGCTATTAGTTAACGATTATCATCACTACGTAAATGTATGATTTTTTATGGTTCCATTACTGTATCAGAAGGCTGTTTTTTAATGGTGTAAAGACGGGTCACCTGATGGTAAGCGATCACCGCTACTCATGGACATAGCAACGCCAGGCTATGGTGTCACTTACTGCCAGGAAGGAAGTAATAGGCTCACACATGCGGGGAAGACAAAGAAGGGCAGTACATCGCTGAAGTAACCGGAGTCATTATCGCCACTAACTAACCCCAGACATACCAACACACGACAGGTGACAGTTGGAGAATGGGAAGGAGGATGACTGAATGACTCTTAAGCCCTCAGCTGGAACAAGGCGGATCGTTTGGAGGCTGACTCAAGCAAGTTCGTGCGTAATGCCTAATGCTGATCTGATTGCGATAAAACTTCGTCAAATTATTATACCTAGTAAGTTTTAAGATCTGGAGTACCTGATGTCGAAAACTGAGTCTTCAGTCAAACAATAGGGTGTAGCCAGGCAAGCTTCACAAAAAGATAATCATAATACTCCATAGAATCCAGCACCCTGCTCCAATTTGCTCTCCACCAAATTGGAGCTCCACACCTCCGTGTGATGGCTGATCCAAACGTCAGAATTTTTGTACCGCCGGAAGGCCACATGGCTTAACGACCGCCATTTAACATAACAACCTAGCTTGCAAATGAAAAGCGATCACGGAAATTTTCCGATAATTGCTTGTGGTTTGCAAATAACTATGACGTATCAGCGATAATCGTTCTAATTAACTGGTAGTGGATCTAGTTTCGTCGCAAAAAGTGCAAAGTATCAATCAGCGAGAGTTAAGCAAATGATCACATATATAATACGTTTTTTACGCTGTTGTTTCTTATCGTTTTCTGACTGCTCACTCTTTGCAAATTTTACCTAATAAGTCTGCGGGAACGATGGCTTCACGTGCCCGGAAGCACGAAAGTGCTTATTAAATTACCACTATCGGTCACCAGGATGAGACCACCATCCATTTGTTAACTGACCTAATCACTACAAATCGACACACGCTGTCGTTTTATGAGAGCTTCAAATACAAGGCGCGATTGTTAAATTGATAAGTAAAGCCACTTGTTTGTTTGTACGTACAATGTTCAGGTAGGCTGCATTAAATTAATTTCATTTTTATTAACATCTGGCACGTGGGTCTGATTCAATCAGCAGCGCCATTAAATAGCATTACATCTAAAATAGAGTTTCAATTTTTTTATATAAAGTACTGTTCACACAACATTCGGTTCCGTTGAGACGTTAGCTTTGCTTGTGTGGCTCGCAGCTCGACTTGCACAGATTTTAATTGAATGGCCGAGTGAACGACTGGCTCTGACTGTTGGTCGGGTGGTTAGTAAACCTGACTGATAAGCCGATGGACGTAGGTTCGTTTCTCGCGAAGGTCAAACTTTTCTGTTATGTACAGGGAGGGATCTTTGTTGTGTGTCTAGGTTTAAAAAATATCTATTTAAGTATGTATTTAAAAACATATATCATATCATGTTTATCTGTTGTCTGATCACCATAGTACAAGCTGTCGCTTAGTTAGGGCTCAGATGGCCGTGTGTGAGTTATCTGAACATATTTATTTATTTTAATTATTTCAGTATGGGCCTACATTATTGTGGTAGAAACTATCTGCAAATATACATTCTAGCATACTGTGCCAGTAGAACTGGCGTTCAGAACCGGCCAGTTAGCAACAGCGGGTATGAGGAAGATGGGTAATCGCTAAAGGCAAACACATTTCTTGATTGCTTTCGTGCTACTAAAATTTAAAGTCGTATGTTCCGGATTCTACTATTAGATAGCAGCAACTGTAGAAAGCTTTCGGAAGCTAATTTATCGACACATGGATCGATTTATTCTAAGACCTAAGCTAAATCATACTAATCAATCCTGAAGCAACATAATTATTATCTAGGGTCAT